>JAFISB010000173.1:0-75188 GCA_022560015.1 Diplodia mutila
TAGAGCTATATATAGTACCGCCCTCTAGAAAGAGACTAAAGATATATTTCTAAACCTATATTAAATTAGTATTAAACCCGTATCGAACTATAATTAATATCTTTAATTTATATCTTAAATATATTAAGAATAACTATCTTAAAGCCTCTATTATTCTTATAGTACTATTAAATAGAGCGCCCGTACTTTCGCTCGATAATACTAAAGAACTATATAAAAGCTTATTAGTATACTATTATAGATTAGCTATTTACGAATACCCTTCTAAAGATAATAATTAAAGAGTAATTAGTATAGATTTAATATTATATTAATACGTATTTAATACTCTTTTCCGCTTCTAGTACGAGGCCTATAATAATAATCTTATTAAGTTTAAAAAGACGAAGACGTTTATAGCCGAGATTAGCTTTAAACGACCGCTAACGTATAAGGATATTTATCTATTATATATAGAAATAGATAATAAGAATATTCGTATCGTCCTAGTATATATATTAAATATATTAAATTAATATTAATACTAATTTAATCTTAAATTAAATCTAGATTTTTATCGCGTTTTATTAATTCTCGTAGTTTATTTAAAATTCGTAAATAACGCTATCGATATACTCGCTATATAGAAAGTTTAGTAGTCTCTATTAAAAGATAAGAGTCGTAATCTTATTTATATTAAGTAGGCTTTAATATACTTATACTACGCTATTTTCTTAATAACGTTAATAGAACTCTAGAAGCTAAAGACTTTATAGTAATCTAGCTATAAGATCTTTAGTATTTAATATTATATTAAATATAGATTAATAGAGAACTAACCTATTATTAATACTAGTTAGTTAATCTTTTAAATTATTAAGACGATTTTAGTAATATACTTACGAGGAGTTCGTATAGATAGTAATAGAAAGTAACTATATACGCTAGTTAAAACCTAAATAATATAAGGTATTAATCTTATATTATCTAGAATAAAGAAGTCTATTTTTATAGAGTAATAAAGCGTCTTAAGTAATAGCGGCTCGTTAATATACTTCGTATCTAAATAATTTAATATTATATTAAATAAAGCTTAATTATAAATTAAACTTATAATATCTTCTTAGTCTACTCGCCTTTTATATAATATATCTATAATAATTATTCTTAGATAAAACGTCTCTTTAAGCGAATCTTTCGCGTAAAAAGTCGATCTCTAGTAGAACCTATCTTAGAACGTTTTTAAATAGATAATCTTAGCTACTAGATTAGTAATTATAGTAGAATAGATAGAAGTTAGATACGCTAAAAAGAGTTTATAACCGTATTAGTATAGTATTAAATTAATATTAAATATATACTATCGCGTTCGACTCGATTAATCGTAGTTAATAAATAGTATTTCTATTTAAGTATATAATACGGCGTTAAAAGTCTTAAACTATTATAAGATACTATAAGTTTACTAAACGTCTTAAATTATTCTCTTTATAAAGAAAGCTTCGCGCTAAACTAAGAAGACTTTAATCTTATTTTAATATATATTTAATACGTATATTACGAAGCTTTAGTTTAAGCTAATAATATATAAAAACGCTAGTATAGCTATAGTACGTACGAACGTATAATAAGCTACGTAAAAGAGTTAATCTAGTAGTCTTTAAAGAGCCGCGTTTCGCCCGGCTATACTAGACTTATAATATATTAGAGTTTAATACGAGATTAAAAATATATTAATTTTATACTAAATCTATAATAGTTTTAATTTACTCTTATATCTTTTATCTTACGTTAACTACGTAGGCTAGTCTTCTATTATATATATCTAAGTACTTTAAAAGCTCTTAAACGTAGCGAACGATAGTTATAGTTAATATATAATAACTAATATATAATATAATAGTTAGTCTATTTTTATTATTCTCGTCTTAGTTGTCGAGCTGCGGATTAACCTATAATTAAATCTATATTAATTATATATTAAATATATTAAAGGTTTTTTACTAGCTTATTTTAACTACGCTTATTACCGTCCTTAATATTATTCTATATATTAGAAAGTATAATATCTTTAACTAGGTCGGGTTAGTCTATATAGTATTAGTATTTAATACGGTAATAAATTAGTATTAATTATCTATTCTAAAGGGGGGGGCTAGTATAGAGTTATTAGGATAAGGGGTCGTTAGTATATTAATACCCCTTAAATACGTAGTAAATAAGCGGGTAGGGGCCTTATATAACTACCCTAGTTACTTCTAGTCGACCCGTATCTAACCGAAAATCTCGGAGATAAGGCCTTAGTGGGCCGACCTACATCCTCTCCCAAATGGCGCGGCAACTAGCGAGGACGGGGCGCAGATTTAGGCGCAAAGCGGCAACACGATGCGATGACGAGCTGCGACCCACGACTCAGTCAACAAATACACGACACGACACCGCGTCCGTCGCCATTCTGACTCGCCGAATACGTGGTGTTGCACCCGCCATCTCGGCAATCTGCGCAAGCACGCCATCCGCCTCGGCTCTTGTTCCACCAGAGTCCAGAGTCCAGAGCCCCGTCGTGCGCCACACGCGTTTCCCCGTTTTCCCTTTATCTGCTTGTTGAGCCGCACCAGCCATGAGCCGGGACGCTCAAACCCCCCTCCTGGCCCAGGGTTCCGCAGCAGACCGTCGTCGCAGATCGTCAAACATGGAGGCCGCCGACGTGGGCAACAAGACGTACGGCGCCGTTGACGTCTCATCGCAACCCGACGGGCATGCAGTACCGGGTGGACCGTCGCGGGACGACCACCATGGCGACTTTCTCACCCACAACGAGCAGCAGAACCTCCAGCGCGGCCTGCACCAGCGGCACGTCAGCCTGATCGCCCTGGCCGGCGCCATCGGGACCGGTCTGTTCCTGGGACTTGGAGGGTCCATCCAAACCGGCGGTCCTCTCGGCGCCTTGCTTGGCTATGCCACCGTCGGCCTGATCGTCTGTGCCGTGCAGTTCGCCCTGGGAGAGGTCACCGCCCTGCTGCCCGTCACCGGCTCCTTCGTCCGGCATGCCGAGTTCCTCGTGGATCCCGCCTTGGGCTTCGCCATCGGGTAAGCGTGGTATATCCATCAGCACTACACTTGTTGACTTGTGGATTCTAGCTACAACATCGTCTACGGCAACTGGCTGTCCATCCCCGCCGAGATCTCGGCCATCTGCGTGCTCTTCCAGTTCTGGACCGACCTCAACAGCGCCGTGTGGATCATCATGATCATCGTGCTGACCTTCGTGGTCGGCATGTCGCTGATCCGCGTCTACGGCGAGGTCGAGTTCTTCTTCGCCGTGCTCAAGATCCTGCTCATCGTCTTCCTCATCGTGCTGGGGCTGGTCATCAACCTCGGCGGCGTGCCGGGCGTCGAGCGGCTGGGGTTCCACTACTGGAAGACCCCCGGGCCCTTCGTCGAGTACATCGGCACCGGCAGCTGGGCCAAGTTCCTGGGCTACTGGGCGGTCATGAGCAACGCCGTCTTCTCCTTCGCCGGCGTCGAGAGCGTCGCCATGGCCGCCGCCGAGACGCGCAACCCGCGCCGCGCCATCCCCAACGCCTGCAAGCGCGTCTTCGCCCGCGTCTCGCTCTTCTACATCCTCGCCGTGCTCATCGTCGGCATGCTGGTGGCCAGCGACGACCCGCGGCTGTCGGACGAGTCGGGCACCGCGGCGCAGAGCCCCTTCGTCATCGCCGCCGCGGGCGCCGGCATCAAGGCGATCCCGTCCGTCGTCAACGCCGTCGTCATCACCTCGGCGTGGTCGTCGTCCAACCAGGCGCTGCTGGCCGGCACGCGCGTGCTGTACGGCCTGGCGCTCAAGGGGCAGGCGCCCGCCGTCTTCCTGCGCACCACGTCGTGGGGCGTGCCGTACGTCTGCGTGCTGCTGCAGACGGCCTTCATGTTCCTCGCCTTCATGAGCCTGTCCAGCGGCGCCCTGACCGTCTTCTACTGGTTCCTCGACCTCACCGCCTGCGGCGTGCTGATCAGCTGGATCACCATCCTGATCAACCACCAGCGCCTGATCCTGGCCATGAGGAAGCAGGGTCTCCCCCTGTCGTCGCTTCCCTGGCACAACAGTTGGACGAGTAAGTGACAAAGAAGAAGGAAAGAGAACGCTATTTCCGACGGCTGACCACTTCACCCGTATAGCCTTCTCCACCCCCGTCGCGCTCGTCTTCTGCGTCGTCATCCTCTTCACCGCCGGCTTCGCCGTCTTCACCCGCGGGAACTGGTCGCCGAGCTCCTTTGTGTCGTCGTACCTGTAAGTCCTCCAGTCGTGCCCCATCGACACCTACTCTCTTCGACGCGCTTTTCCCCCCTCGCTGTTCTAACATCCATCATCACAGCGACATTCCCCTGGTGCTTACCGCATATCTCCTTTGGAAATTCATCAAGAAGACCAAGATCGTGCCCCTGTCCGAGATCCCGCTGCGGGAAGCGCTGGCGGATGTGGATCGTTTCCCGGAGATGCCGGAGCCGGAACGCAAGGGGTGGAGCAAAGCGTTGAACATCCTGTGGGACTGAGAGGGTGGTGCGGCGTGGCGTGGAGTGGTTGGATACAGTCAAGTTTTCTCCGCTGCCTGCGTTCCGCTGACAAGGCATCACGGGGGGAGGGAGAAGTTTCAGACATAGACGAGTTAACGAGACAAGAAAAAGATAAATAGAGATTTCCACATTGCAAAAGAAAAAAAAAGAAAAGGAAAAGGGAAGAAAGAGACGGATAGTTCCCCAACCTATGCCACCGCCCCACGCCATCCATCCATCCATCCATCCATCCATCCACCCATCCACCCATTAAATCAACTCGGCGACCATTCCCTCTCCCTCTCCCCCTCCCTCTCCCTCTCCCCCTCCCTCTCCCTCCCCCTCCTCCTTCCCCTTCCGCACCAACGACCCGGCAGCACGCGAAACGCACCCTCTCCAACACCGGCAGCTCGTCGCGCAGCGCAGCGCAGCGCGGAGGAAAGCCGGCCACGACACACCCGGCGGCGACGACGCAGGCGAGGACGTCGACGGAGCGGGAGGGTGGCGCCGTGGGCGTGGGCGTGGGCGCGGACGAGGTCGTCGATGTGGAGAGGGTGCTGGGGAGGTGGGCGTTTCGGAGGGTGAGGGAGGTGGCGGAGGTGGGGGAGGCCGGCGGGGGGTGGTGGGGGGAACCAGCAGCAGGGGGGGGAGGTTGGCGGCGGCGGTGGTGGTGGTGGTTGTGGAGGGGGAGGAGGACGAGATGGAGATGGCGAGGGTGTGGTATTGGAGGTCGGTGAGGTTGGGGAGGGCGGAGAAGAGGGCGGGGAGGAGGCGGTGGTGTTGGATGTCTTTTTTTTGGATGTGGTGTTAGTGTGGTTGTTGTGGTTCTTTCGTCCTCCGCTTCTTCTTCTTCTTCTTCTTCTTCTTCTTTTTCCGGTCGCTGAAAGCCCGCGCGCCCCGCTCGTATGAAATATGAGATGCTGTGATTCTAGCTGCGCTTTTTTCTACGTTTCTTCTTGTCTGAGCTCGACACCACACGATAAATGTACGAAAGACGCATCAGTCCAAAAGAATGCAAAATACAAAGGAAGGTGCCGCGTAGAGTAGGATTCCACGAGATTCAACCAATCCTCTCATACCTATCTTGTACTCTTCTATCCTCAAGCCCAAGGTACGCACGTTGGGCATGGTCCCGAAGTCCACATCCGCCGGATCCAGCGGGGGCACGAGATCCCGGTCGCTTTCGGAAACGAAATCACCGACCCTTCGACACGAGCGCCAGCTTCCGCATGCTCGCCGGCGCGAAGGAGAAACTCGAGGCGTGCCAGGACGTGCGTGCCGTAGCTGTGGCTCGTCGCGTGCGCCAGCCGTCGCGAGCTCAACCGCAGGCTTTGGACGTCTCTGCTGCTGCTGCTGCTGCTGCTGCTACTGCTGCTGCTGTCGTACTTGCGGCTGCTACGGCTACGGCTACGGCTGACGACGACGACGACGACGAGCATGTCGGCGATGTGGCCGATCAGCTCGGTCGGCAGGCTTTCGAGCCGCGAGGGCGACGACGGCGATGATGACGACGCGGGTGGAAGCGACATTATCTTATTTTCGGAGCGGCCGGGTGGAGGTGGTGGTGGTGGTGGTGGTGATGGTGGTGGTGGTGATTGGTGGTGGCGCGCGTCCGTTGCATTCTGGAGGACGAATGGAAGGGCGCTTGGACGGAACTGCTACTGCAGCCTCTTCGCTTGTTGGCGCAAAAGCTACGATCCTCCAGCGTTGTTGTGGTGGTGGTGGTGGCTTGCAGGAAGCAAGGGCTGTTGTTCCTGCAGGCATCGGCGGTGGGGTGCACGGCCCATTTGCATGTTCATGGCTGGCCATGGCTGGCCCACTCCGGATCCTACGGACGCTGCGCGAAGGATTTCGAGGCTGTTTTGCGAATGGCAATTGATCTTCAGGGAGGTGTTGCCTCGGTTGCACCATGGAAAAACTTGTCGTCCTTTGGCAAAGCAAGCATTCGTTTAGGTGTTGGCCTTCTTGGCCCGATTCTCACTCACACACCCCGCCCACGGGTAAACGGATACGTAAGATATCAAGTACTTACGCCGGGGTGCTAGCTTCCGAGCTCCAGGGCCGAGGAATTGGATGACGCGGGCAACCCGCACCTGTCCGTGGCAGTTCTTCTTCAGCGAATCTATAGCTTCCGAACGGCATTTACCGGTGGATGCATCATCACACAAAACACGCTCGTCCCACCAACAACGATGAAGAGAAGCACGACAAAGCCAAGAGGAAGCTACAAACGTCTTTCGTAGCGCCCGTAGTGGCAAACCTGTGGCGGCGGAGACAACGGCCACCACTTCCGCCGCCACCACGTTTTTGACAACCCCCACCGGGTCTCACTCATCGGACCGCACGAGAGGGTGGGCGGGCCGGTGGTTGACAGGTTCGTTCGTTCCCGGGGATGCGGGTAGGTAGTGCGGCTCCGTGGCAACCACATCTGCATTGTTACGCGAGCTGTGGAGTACCGTGAGATGGCAGGCCGTCCTATAGGGACTCGTCCCGCCCGGGTGGCCAATGGGAAAAAGCAAATCGCCATGACGATTCTAGACCAGATCAACTGCAGATCACACCACGACACACGACACCACACCACACCCCCCAAGGAAAACGAAAGAGGCCCCGTGTTTGAGGCCGAGGTGCGAATCAATGCCGAAAGCATCCAATCGACGATTGCCGTGTCTGGACTCCGGCATGACCTAATGCATTGGAGACTGGGTCTTCTACCTGGAGCAGAGGTGCCCTGGGCTGACGTGGATCCGTAGATTGACCCCGTGGATCCCGTCGATTGGCAACCTCCGTTCTCCAAAATATTTGTTGTTGCGGTCTGTGAACGACAGCTGCGGCCGACGAGATGACAAAGTTCCCTCGGCTTTCGAGTGGCGAGCGCGAGGCTCACTAGTAGTAATCACCAGGCTAACAACAATAAGAACGGGGTCCAGGAGCGGCCTACGCGGCAACCGTCGGCGTTCGTGACGGAAAAAGAAGCAAGCATTGGCCAAGCCCTCAAGGAAGGGGGTTGCGGAGAATTGCGGTGTTTCAACCGACGGAAGCGTGGGGCAGCCCGTGAGCCGCGCGAAGGACGGACCGGTGGGACTTGGCTCGAGATAGGCGACTTCACCACTACACGGTAGTTAGGGGCGCAACGGTGTGCAATTGGCCTGGCAGTGGAGAGAGAAGGCAATCATTTCCGAATTCATTCACGGATGAGGGCCGCTATTGGTAATTGGTATCAAGCGCTGTTCGTAGTACAATAGTGTGAGAAAAAACACACGAGATCCTTCCTCCTCGTCTTTCTCACTTCTCCTCCTTTCCTCACCGCCTTTCCTGGCCGGCCTTGGCGGCGTACTCGAGCCCGTCGATGACCTCCTTGGGCTGGCTGAGGAAGGGCGAGTGCGAGCCGACCGAGGTGTAGGTGACGGCCTTGTCACCCAGCGCCTTGGCCATGGCCTGCTGGATGGGCAGCGGCAGCGCCTGGTCGGCCTCGCAGAAGAAGTACATGCACGGGACCTCGTGCCACGGCTCGTAGGTGACCTCGTCGGTGAAGATGCGGGCCGAGTTGTGCTGCAGCCTGCCGATGGCCTGCTTCTGGCCTTCGGCATCGACGTCGTGGTAGAAGATCTGCTCCGGGGTGTCGGCGCGGCAGTAGTCGCCCTGCAGATTTGCTTATCAGCATGGAATCCCTCTCCTCCTTGGTGATGATTGAAACTCACGTCGAACTTCATCCACGGCAGGAACTGGCCGCCCAGCATGGCCTTGATGGTGGCGCCCTTGGGCGCGACGAAGGCGGTCAGGTAGACGAAGATGATGACGCCGCCCTTCTTGCCCGCCTGCTGGCGCTGCTTGTAGCCGAGGCCCTCGACGGCGTTCTGGCCAACGAGACCGCCGTAGGAGTGGACGACCAGCACAATCTCCTTGGCCTCATCTGCCAGACGCTCGAGCGTGGCGCGAAGAACGGCGGCGTCGTCAGCAAGACCCTTGTTGGGAGGCTCGGCGCCGACCGAGGGGTAGGACACGGCCTCGGTGGCCCAGCCACGCTGGTGCAGCTGCTCGCGCACGACGTCGTAGCAGTTGGGCGTGTGCCAGGCGCCGGGGGCGAAGACGAGGGTCGGCTTGGTGGACATGGTTGGATTGGCGGCGGCGGAGAAGCAGGCGGGAGAAGGTGGGAGAAGGTGGGATTGAGATTGAGGCGCCGGCGGCCTCTATTATATGGGGAGCATGGTGGAGAGGGGAGAGGTGGGCGGCAGTCGGACGCTATCCGCACGCCTCAGACCCTCATCCGACGCGCGGGGGTTGAGGTCGTTCGACGCCGTCTGGTTTGGCCGGTCTGCGGCGAGTCATGGGCGGCGGAGCCAGGAGTGCTGGTTGTAGCAGGCGCGATGGGTGCTTGGCGGCGGGCGAGGTGGAAGCTAAGGCAGGAGCAATTTGGCAATTTGGGGGCCACCACCCACTTTCCCACGTGGTCGTATATTACATTACCGCCACGCGAACGCTCCTGCATCCTAGGTAGGTACCATTCCAGCGCGCCGGGCAGGGACCACGGGCGCAGCCTTGTCTTCTGCCACCGCCAGACCCCATGCATCATCATCATCATCATCGCCCGTGCCCCAACTGGCCGCCGCTAACCTCGCCCAACACCGCGCAAGACGGTCAGGACTCAACGGGCGCCAGTCGCTTGACAGCCGGTCCGCCGCCGCTCCTTGCTGCATTCGGCTGGGTGGCGCCGGTCGCGGAAACCAGCCGGCCGCAGCCGTCACCCCCGCCGGACGTCGAATTGCTCGGATGGCACGGCTCTTCTCCGCTGCTACCGGTACACAGTACATCAAACGCCTCGCTGCACGCCTTTTGCGCCACGGACGTTGTTCCGGCGACTCGTGTGCCGCGCAAACTGCCCACCCCTGCTGGGGATCGACCGCCGTGCCTGACGATAACCAAAAGAGATCCTACCGTAACAAGGGCCACTCTGCTCGTCTGGAAAGGCCATGACCCCACCGCTACCGTTCCAATTTGCCTTCCGCCAGCCTTCCCCGGCCCTTCCGTGCGTTGGCCCAGCACTACTTGATCCGAGGGCCTCCCACCCCGAACTCAAACAAAGCCTCATTCAATCCCAATATGCTGTCATGCCGGCCGTGATACTCCTGCCCCGGATCGCCCAACATGTCCCCGACAAGGGCCCACGTCTAGAGGCCACCACCACCGCCCTGCTCGTGCTCGCCACCTTCTTCGTCTTCCTGCGCTTCGCCGCCCGCTTCAAGCGCGGCCTCACCTATGGCCCCGATGACTGGCTGATGGTCGTCGCCCTGCTCTTCTGCTACGGCGCTGGAGGCATCAACTATGACAGTACGTCCCGCTCGATCCACCACCACCACCTCTCCGACAGCCTGGATCTGACCGTTTTGCAGTGATACACTGGGGTCTGGGCAAGCACGCCTCAGACTTGGACCCGAACAACATTGTCATGGTCCTGAAGGTGGGCAGGGCAGCACCCGAGGAAGCCGCCAACTACCCAGGCTAACACTTGACCGCAGCTCCTCGTCTCTTTCGAATGCATCTACTGCACCGGCGTCGGGCTGGTCAAGCTGTCGCTGCTCTTCATGTACGCGCGCATCTTCCCGCTCAAGGGCTTCCGCATCGGCGCCTACCTGCTGGGCTTCATCACCGTCGGCTGGGTCATCGCCATCAACTGCGTCAGCATCTTCCAGTGCCACCCCATCAAGAAGGCCTGGTACCCGCTGATGGACGGCTCGTGCATCGACCTCAAGGCCTCCTTCATCGGCAACGCCGTGCCCAACATCCTCACCGACGTCGCCATCCTCATCATGCCCGTCGCCCAGGTCTGGAAGCTGCAGGTCTCCAGCGCCCAGCGCGCCTCGCTGGTCTTCATGTTCCTGCTCGGTGGATTGTCAGTCACCCACCTCGCCAGCACCCGCACCCTTTTTCTCCTTCCGTCTTTCTAACGTACATTCAGCGTGCTCTTCGCCAGTATCTACCGTTTCACGACCATCATGCAGTTCCAAACGACCGACACGACCTGTAAGCCATCCCACATCCCAACGGAAGGAAGAAAGACAAAAACAGGGGAGACTAACACCCGAAAAGGGACCCTCGCCACCGCCTGCACCTGGTGCGTCGTCGAAGTCGCCTCGGGCATCATCAGCGCCTGCCTGCCGACCCTTCGCCCGCTGATGCGCATGGTGTCCTCGCAATTCGGCAGCAGCCGCGGCCGCTCGGGCAAGGGCACGACCATGTCGGGCAACAACCCATCGCGCAACACGGAGCTCATCACCATCGGCGGCACGGGGGCCAAGCGCAGCCAGACGGGCGAGCGGCACTTCAAGCGGCTGGAAGATTCCTCCGTGACCGCCGTGGCCGGGCCGGGCAGCGACGACGGCAGCGGCAGCAGCCTGCAGGAACAGGGGAAGAAGACGACGACGACGACGACGTATCAGCACCGGTACGGCAACGAGACGACGGTGAGCCGGAGCTCGCATTCGGACCACCACCGGCAGTACAGCGACGACGGCGCCGAGGTCGTGCACGGCGACGGCTCGAGCGACCAGCTGCCCTTGACCAGCATCGTGGTGACCAAGGACGTGAGTTGGTCGGAGCGCAACAATTCCGTCGCGTCCGAATGGCCGGCGCCGGGTGGCGGCGGCGGCAGCGACGGCAGACATTACAACGGTCATTATCCCGGGCAGCATCGCTGATGATGAGAAAAACAACAACGGGTTGTGAAGGCGTTTTCGCGGTTGGGTAAATGGGAGCGGGGAAACGGCACGGCAAGAGAGAGAAAAGCTTTTTAGGGAACACATGTATTCAGAGATATCCCCTTCAGTTCGTCCCCATTTTCGAGATGGCAGGTAATGTAATCCAGATGGAAAGAGAAAAAGATCGTTATTTCTATCACTGCTTCTCTGCCGGTGTGACTGACTTGGATACGTTTGGTGGGTAAGTCTCCCGAAGGCAAGCTGACTGAAGGTCGAACAAGAACCTGGATTCTTCCTCTATCCATTGAGTGGCAATGTTAGCGTCTCACACCACAGCCGACGGGATCCCTTCCTTCGATACAAGGTCGATCACTCATCCAAAAAAAAAAAAAAAAGGGAAGAAAGAAACGAGAACAACTCGAGGTCCAGCACCGCACCGGCAATTCCTGAAGATCCCCTTTCGTAAAAGTCCTTGCAGCAACCTCGACGATCTCGACCTCGACCAACGAGCCGACCAGCAGCCAGACAGACAAACGAAAGAGAGAGAAAAAACCGCTCCTTCCACCAAGACCAACTGCCGACAAACCGAGCGAAAGCTCACGGGCCTCCCTCCCGGCCGTTTCTGTTGCCGAGCTTCCTTCTTAGCTTATTGCCGGGAGTAACCGCGAGACGAGGCAGGGCACAGCACAGCACAGCGTAGCGTAGCGGCGGCAATAATGGTCGGTTGTCGGTGGTCGGTGGTCGCCGCCCGCCCCCCCATCCAGGGCAACAAAGCGCGCATGAAAAAGCAAAACAACGAGGGGGGTAAAAAAAAAAAAAAAAGAGGGTGTCTCCACTCCCGTCGGTCATCGCGGTGAACAAGAGGGAAAGAAAAAACCTCCGATTCGCCAGGCAACGCTAGTCATGTCGTCGTTGCAACGGCGGCGGCGGCGGCGGCGGCGGCGGTGGCGGTGGCGGCAGGGGTTTGAGACGGATATGGGAAGAAGAGGGAGGAGCTGGGGTCTTCTGAAGCACACCACGCCTCCCTCCCTCCCTCCCTCCCTCCCTTCCGTACCCGTCAGCCTCTCTCTCTCTCTCCTATCTATCGTGCGTGCCTCGAGTCAGGAAAACGCCAACGGTCATGCAGGCAGATCCAGTAGTCCAGATCCGCTCCGTCTTCCATCGCATCCGGCCGATTGGGCGGCCCTTTCCTCCGCCGCCCTCGACTGATGCGTTCGTGCCGGGAGGCCTCGTTTGGAAAACGAGTCAGAAATGCTCCGACCTTTGGGAGCATGGGCCAGGACTTTTTGCGTACGCGGTACGAGAGAGAAAGCGATGACGAAGAACAACAACGACGACGACGACGACGACGACGAAGTCGGGCCGCGCCACCACTTGCGGCTCCAAGTGGAGAGAAGGCATGGATGAGAAAGAAGCGAGGGCTGCTAGCTACTACTCTTTACTAAGCTTCGAGAATCTTACAGGTAAGCAGGATTGCGCGGCTCGCCGTTAGGCTAAGGGTGGTAGCAGCTCGCGTGCCATGAGTCGTGACAAGGAAGACCTGACCATTCCGCGCTTCACGTGATTCGCAGTATTCAGCAGCGGGTTTGTACGTAGTCGATGGCCATATCTCAGCTGATGATCACTGGTCCAACGGACATCAAGATAATTGGCCAAGTAGGTGCTGGAAAGGGGTTGCGCTCTCGTCTGATCTTTGCGGCTCTCAACATCAGTAAAGTGGGATACGAGCTAGCCTCAATAGCTTGTCTTCCTATTTCTCCGACGCATCGGGAAAGAGATCACCACGGCTATGAAACCTGGCAAGAGAAAAGGTGGGAGATCAAAGCGCCGCCACATGTGCGCCACGACTCGAGGACAGGGCCAGATCAGCACGCTACACGCGGCTGAAGACAGCACATGCTTTTAATGCATATGCCGACGGCAGGTGATTGAATGTTTGGGCCCCACCGGGGACGCGACACTCTTCCTATATGGGTGGTTGAATCCAATATCCGGACGAAGATGTGAGTTTTGAACGCGAAGAAACGTGTTCAGAGATTGGCTATACAAGCACGGTGCGATATGTGAGGCAGATGCGGACATGGAATCCCTGCGAGCATTGCAAAAGGCCATGTGCGACAATTGGATCTGCAATGCAAGGGCAGATTGAATCAGTATACGCTCGTCGCCTTAGGCATCGTCGGCGGGCTGCTGGTCTGGCTGGTCGGTGCCGTTCTCGACAAAGCGGCGCTTGGAGGGCTCGTCGTCGAGGGCGACGGCGGTGGGGGAGGCTTTGCGCTTCTCGGCGGGCATTTCGGGGTTGCGGTGATGGCTGGTGATGGCTGGTGTTGGTGTTGGTGTTGGAGCCTACCTTAGGTAAGCGAAAAGAGCCGCAACCGGAGTCGGCAAGCGCCGTGGAGAAGGAAGGTGGAAGGAAGCCACTGATCGCTCCCGCGGCCGCGACCCGCCGCCCGTGGAGCAACACCAGAGAAGGCCCGATGCCGCCAACGCCAACGCCAACGCCATGATCTCATCCACCGCCTGCTCCAAACCGTTGCGCAAACCGCTGCGCCCGTCGCTCCGCCTGAATTCATCCGCGTCCCCGCTGCGGCGCTCATCCACCGTCCACGCCAACTATCCCCCGCACCATGGCGTCGTCTTGAGCCTCATCAGGACGCACATTGGCCGCGAGTCAAAGCTCCATCGTCTGAGAGACGTCTTCCTTGAGCCGGGAGTCTCGCACCTAAAGCCTCCAAGACCAACTGCAGAGAAGCCACCGCCACCGCCTCCACCCCTCCACTCCAATCTCCCCCACGCCCTCCGCAAGGTCATCCAGGCCCAGCTCAAACACTGCGACTACCGCGCCGACTACCTGATCTTCGTCTCCGCCATCCTCGCCCAGCCCGCCCTCAATCCATATCTCAAACATGACGCCGTCCAGACCATCTGCGCCCGTCTCTTACAACGCCTTCTCGACGACCCGTCCAGAAATGCCGACCAAAAAATGCTCACCATGGCCCACGCCATCCGCTTCAAGCTGGAGGATGCCCACATACCACTGCCAGATACCCTGCTCGGCTTGGCCTTGCTCTGTGCTGCCAACTGCCACAGCTTCGCCTCTCTGAAGCTCTACCTGCGCGAGTACCGGAGGCAGCGTCTCCCCGTTCCGCCACGTCTGTTCTGCCTCGTCGTCGACCGGGTGGCCGATAACCCCCATCGCGTCGTCTGGACACAAGCCTCCGGCCTCAGACCGTGGTCGGAAGAGCATGCGTTGGACGTCATGCTGCGCTTCTTCGATGCCCCGCCCAACGCCCGATACGACCTCGGCAGCTTCCTCCCCCGCTCCGAGTGGCGCTGCGTGGCTCGCTGGCTGCACGCGCTCGCTCGGCGCAACGCCGTCCGTCAGCTGCATGCCGAATGGGTCCTGTGGCGCGAAGACCCGCGGCGCCAGGACCCCAGGGAATGCGCCTGTCCGGAAGGGGCCGCTGGCCCATCGCCCACCGTGCCCAGCTCCGATCGAGAGACCATGTGGCGTCTGAGGGACGCCGGCATGTGGAACACCAGGACGCGGGGCGATCTCGCCCTGCTGGAAGCCTTCCGCCTGAGCGGTTGCATCAAAAAGGCCTGGTCCGTCTGGGCCGCGTCCGACATCCCCTTCGGCCTGCTCCAGCGGAGGACCCGCTCCGCCATGCTGGCGCATCCCGAATTCATCCCGCGCGAGCTCTGGACGGACGAGATCCGGGCCGCGCTTTCCCAGAAGCTTGCCGACGATCTGGCCGAGATCGAGGCCGAGTTCCAGGTCGAGTGGGTTTGGGACGAGCGGTCCGGCACCGGTCACCACCGCCTTGCCCGAGGATCTTGGCTTGCCGAACTCGAAGATTTTAAGGAAGATCTCCTGCCAGGCCTCGCGGCTAATTGGCAGCCTGCTGTAGATCTTCCCAGCGTTCTGGACGAGAAACCTTCACCTGGTTTCAACCTGCGCTATCATTGGCGGTAGTAGGCATCAGCCGGCATTGAAGTTGGCGTTCGGCTCGCCCGGCGCTGGGCTACGTGAAAAGAACCATTTCGAAGGCGTTCCCGATTCAATCCTCGCAGTGGGATGGCACGGGGGATAGCATAATAGCCTGATCAACAACCGCTCGAGTGACGGCTTCACAGACTCGGCGTCACTGCTGTAGTCGATGATCGCGTTTCCGTGCCATCATGAGCGCGATCCTACAAAGTCTCCGGTTACATTCCTCGCTTCATCCGTCTTTCTTTCCGTTTCCGATGTTTCGCGCGTGCTTGATTGAAATCCATTGTCGGCATTGTGGCCCACACAGCCTACCTGCCATTTTGCTTCTCGGACGCTTTGAACGACATGACGGAGCGTTCAGATTGCACGCCCCGAAAGTACGAATGGCCTTCAAACCACCACATCCGAACTACGTGGCACTATATCTTCATGTTATATCTATCTAGCACAGGTTTGCATCGGATAAAAGTCCGGTGAATCTCACGTCACTCAAGAGGTTTCCGCATTTCACAACACACGAAGCGGGAAGCCACGCGGAGATGCAGAGGTCCAAGGAAGAGGCGAGCACGGGAGCATACTTACTTCTGGGAGCGTGTGCACGCGCCGTCGCGGGCGCTCGGGCTGCCTTCCCAGCGAGGCGGTGATGGTGTGTGCATCCGGCGCTCAGCAGTGTATGCACAAGACAGGCGCTGGGGATGTTGCGAAGGCTGTTACTGCTGTGGCTCGGAGAAAGTCTATAGAGAAGCGCAGAGTGGGACAACCTCATTTCATCAAACACATACCGCATATGGCAACTTCAAATTCGTCCAGCTCTCCCAACCACGTCTTCCTTCGTTACACCCGGAACACGTGTTTCCCCGCCCCTCCCCTTTTTGGTCTCATTCTCCGACTGCACGCTGTCCCCGTTCGCGTCGCCCCCGATGATAGTCTCGTGCGTCTCCCGAGGTCGCACCAGCTTCGGGTGCGCGCCATCGGATACGTCGAGCATGGCGAGCAAGTCCCCCTTCTCCGTCACGGGGTAGGAGCCGTCGGTTTCGGACCACGTGCCGAGGCCCAGCTCTTCGTGGGCGAGACGTTGAAGCTGGAGGGTGTCGTTGGCAACCCACTCCAGCCGGCTGTAGACGTCAAGGTTCCTGCGTTTCCGAACCGTCTCTCCAATCCATTCCATACTGTACGAGAGGGCGATGGTCAAGGTGGAGATAGATAGCAAAAGAACGAGGCTCAAGACGCTGAACGAGCTGTAATTCGTGCTTACTATCTTCTGCAGTCCATGTTAGCCTTCTTTCCTTCTGGACGTCTGCGCGCTAATGATACTAACCAGATTTCGGCAGATCTTCTCTTCCAAACCGTCTGCGGGGCGCTTCACATATGGAATAATGTCCGGATTGGACGGCCCGTTCGCCATATCGAATATCTGCCTCTGCATGCTCGCCGTTGCCGTATAATCCCAGTGTTCGACTTCTCTCTGCCACTGATCGTCCGGAAGGCGTCCCGAGATGCCTCCATTCAAGAAGTTCCGCGCCGTCAGGCTGGAACTTCCCAGCGTGCCGACGGGGTCTTCGACGGAAAGGGCATTTACGGACAAGTTCATCAGCAAGCCGGCTGCTTTGGCCGCAGCGGTCGAGACGATCGAGTCCCCCGACTCGATCAAGCCGAACAGAAGCTGATACCTACCACCCACTGGAAGGCAGCCGTGCGTCGGATCCTTTGCGGCATTACACACCTGGTGCCGGACGGCGCAAGCAAGGACGCCGGTAGGTTCGTCACAACAGTACAAGCTGCGATAGAATGCGATGCCATCACGGACGTTTTTCCCGCATACCCGATGCGCCGAGTAGACGGAGTCTTCGACTTTCCCCGTGAAAATGACATTGTTGGCGGAGAGGAAGAAGATTGTTAGATCGGCATCCTCACGGCGAAGCTCATCCACCGGCTCGAATATCGTCCCTGCTTCACTTGGGAAGCCCGCGTAATTACTTTGGAACCTGCGGGCGTTAGCATCGAGACACTGGAGTCGAACCAAACGTTCCACTCACGTTATGTCATAGTCCCCCCGTTCTGCACACAGACTCGAGTCGTGGCAGGCGACGCCGTTCAGCCGACCTTGGGACTGGTAGATGTATGTCAACGGCAGTCCATGTGTAAGATTTCCCCGCCCCAGGTTTCCCAGGCCGTAAAGATATCCGATAGAGCCTCCGTCCCCGTGAGGTGCCGAGAGGCTCTTCGTATATCCGTCCGTCGTCAAGGGAGCGCATTCGGTGGTACGACGGTAGAGAAATCTGTCCCTTTCGGGAGCGTTCAAGCCAAGATGGTGATGGCTATCCAGGAACCCGGTATCCAGTCGCATGTTTCCAAATCGGGATTGGCAGATCCGCTCGTTGAAAGGACAGGCGGCATTCCTCTCGATTGTGGCCAACAGCCTAGCCTGCAAAAATGTGGGACAGTCCTGCCGATCGGGTTCCTGCCGATAGCATCTCCGGACATAGTCGGAGGACGAAGATGTCGTCTGTGATATCCACGGTGCATTGACATAGGCCCCGTCCTGTATAAGGGCCCGTGAATCGAGAAAGCCGCATCTTGTACCTGACAGGAGCACTTCGTCATTCCTAGCGCGTGAAATGCGGGACAAAAAGACGGCCGCCGCTGCAAATAGGCTGACGTGGGTGATTGCGAGTCCGACAAGTGGTGCCATACGAAAGTAAGTGTTGTTTGCCCGTTTCCGCCACGACCAAGTGAGTCGTCCGAGGCTCCAGAGGCCAGCCATGCCGGTCCCAGACGTCCTTAGAATTGCCTGCCGTTGATGGTACAAGCCGTCCCGGGGCGCCTCTGACGAGAGGAATCGGTGAAGGGAAAAGCAGATAAGCCTCCAGAGGCAGGTCCCGGTCCACGCAACGAACAGGGTGAGAGTGGCGTTGAGTGCATTGCCATTGCTACGAGTCAAGGTTAGGGTACTCCCACGGATGGGCCCATACGACCAATTCGTCCACACGCCGAGGTACACATCAGGGTTTGACAAGGTGTCACCCATCGTATGGCTGAATGACATTGAAAACTCCGGAGATTGTACGGTGCCCGAGTCTCAACCACTCGCAAGAGTATAGAATCAACCAGACTCGAGATAACACAAGGCAGCTGCAACTGGGGACAAGCCCATATATCAAGTTGCATCAGCAAGGGCCACTTTCGTGGTACACGATGAATATTGCCAAGTAAACGTAAACGGAAGGTGCCTACAAATTGCTTGACCCCCCGTTGATAAGGATGCGGCGGTGTTGAAGCGCGAATGCCCCGAGGTTGCCGCGCCGGGCGGATCAAGTAGCAGATAACGTCGCGGACGGGGGTTTGCGTCAACCTTGGGTTGTGCGTCAGGCCAATCAGATGTCAAATGGAACTCGTTACTCATATCGATCTGTTCCGGAAAGGGAGGCCGGAGAGGAGGCCGAAGAATTACCAATTGGTTTGACGCAAAACCCCGTCCGCGACGTTAATTGGGTTGGGGGGTCAAATTTGTAGGTGTCAAAAACCGAATGGATTAAGCAGAACAAACGAATGAGACAAGTACAAGAGAAAAGCAGCTAAACCAAAAGGAGACAGACTTAATTAGGAAGTATCTACAGCCGAGTCTTCGATCTTCAACAGTAGGCACCAAATGGAAAAAGGTGTTGTACAAGAATACAAGTGCGCATGACTACGAATAGTAGACTCTCGATGTAGAAACATCGATCCAATTCCCGTTGCTTCTAGAAGGTACGAGAAAGGCCTCCCGCGGTAATTCGATCCTCCCGGAAGGAATCGTAAGCTGACGAGCTGCTGCCTATTAGCGTGTCACAGATGCCGCGCTAGCTATATAAGGAACCACCTACCACCACCACACATCTGAATCGACCGCATTCAGATCTTCCCAAGAGAAGCAGAAGGAAAAAAAAAAAAAACAGCCTCCCTTACTCCCCCAATTCCAACAATCGTTTCCCCCCTCCTCATCAAAACTTTCCCTCCAGACACACACACACACACACACACACACACACACACACACACACACACACACCATGACCTCCTCCTTCACCGGCGGCTGCGAGTGCGGCAACATCAAATACGCCTTCACCAGCGAGCCCGTGCACACCGTAAGCATTCTCTCCCTCCCTCCCCCCCCCCAAAAAAAAAAGAAACGCTAACACACACCCCCTCCGCACAGTCCCTCTGCTACTGCACCGACTGCGCGCGCAGCACCGGCGCCACGCACACCCTCTCGCACCTGATCCCCAGCGCCTCCTTCACCACGACCGCGACCGCGACCGCCTCCCACCAACCCGCCAAAGCCTACTCCCGCAAAACCGACTCGGGCGCCACGGCCCGCAACCACTTCTGCCCGCTGTGCGGGACGACCATGTGGTGCGTCAGCGACCTGGGGGCGGAGCGGGGGGGCATCATGGCGATCCGCGGCGGGACGCTGGACGACCTGAGCCTGAACGAGCGGTGGAGGCCGGCGACGGAGCTGTTCTGCCGGAACAAGTACGGGTGGTTCCCGTTTGTTGTTGAGGGGGCGAAGGCGTGCGAGGGGATGCCTGGGGAGGAGGATGTGAGGGCGGTGGCGGCGGAGAAGGAGGCGAGGGAGGCGAGGGAGGCGAAGGGGGCTTGAGCTGGGAGGGGGAGGGGAGGGGGAGGGGAAGGAAATGGGGGCGGGGGGTTTGACCGCGTCGGTCTTTTAGTTGTGGGAGTTGAGGTTTGAGGGGGAGGAAAAAAATGTCATTGGGGTTCATCGTCCGGCAATGTCGGTCCGTATCCGTGCAATTGAACTTCCTGTTTTTGTGCTGGTGGGCAGGTGAATCGTACATGCCCGTCTGTAATGGAACATTCCGATGCTCGAGGAGTAGTGGTCGCTTCAGTGCCGTGATCCAGGGGAGGTCTGCTTGCTTTCAAGTCGCCGGCTTCGATTCGGTGGCGGAAATGCCCTCTTTCATCCCCATCCTGGAACAGCGCATTCCACCACTCTCACCGCATCGCAAGGAAGCCTCTCCAAAAATGTCTTCTCTCATATTTACACATACCCACCTCATCCTCCACTCTACTGCTTAAACGCCCGATTAAACACCCTCCCAATCAACATCCTCCTCACCTCGCTCGTCCCCGCGCCAATCTCGTACAGCTTCGCATCCCGCAAGAACCTGCCCGCGGGCACCTCGTTGACATACCCCATCCCGCCCATCAGCTGGATGCCGTCGGCGGCGCACTCGCTCGCGCGCTCGGCGGCGTACAGGATGGCGCCGGCGCAGTCCTCGGTGGGGATGCGCCACCCGCCCGCGGCGATCTGGGCGTGGTGGGCGTCGACGCGGCGGGCGACGGAGGCGGTGTAGGCGCGGGCGGCCTGCAGCTTGGTGTGCATGTCGGCGAGCTTGGCCTGGACGAGCTGGTTGTGGGCGATGGGGTGGCCGAACTGGGTGCGCGTGTGGGTGTAGGGGAGGACGAGGTCGAGGGTGGATTGCATGATGCTGTTGTTGTTTCGTCGAACGCTCACGGTCAGTTCTGAAGGGGGCGGGAGAGGGAGAGAGGGAGGGGTTTTGCGTACCCGAGGGGACCGGCGCTGAGGACGAGGCGCTCCAGGTCGAGGCCTTCCATCAGCACGCGCACGCCCTTGTCGACCTGGCCCAGGACGTTCTCGTCGGGCACGAAGACGTCCTCGAAGGCCAGCTCGCCCGTGTTGGAGCCGCGCATGCCCAGCTTGTCCAGCTTGCGGGCGCAGGAGAAGCCCTTCGCGGTGGTCTCGACGACGAAGGCGGTGATGCCCTTGGAGGCGGCGTCCGGGGTGGTCTTGGCGTAGACGACCATGTAGTGGGCGTCGGGCCCGTTGGTGATCCACATCTTGGTGCCGTTGAGCAGGTAGCCGCCGTCGACGCGCCTGGCGGTGCTCTTCATGCTGACGACGTCGCTGCCCGCCGAGTGCTCGCTCATGGCCAGCCCGCCGATCTTCTCGCCCGAGATCAGCCCCGGCAGGTACTTTTGCTTCTGCGCGTCCGTCCCGTTGAGCATCAGCTGGTTGACGCACAGCTGCGAGTGCGCCGCGTACGAGAGCCCGATGCTGCCTGCACCCATCCGTCAGCTGTGACCTTGTGACGTTTCTCGGAATTCCCACTCACCCGACGCCCTGCTAATCTCCTCCATGACCACGCAATGCGCCTGGTACCCCATGGCCAACCCGCCGTACGCCTCGTCCGCGGTTATGCCCAGGAAGCCGGCCTCGCCCAGCTTCCGCCACATGTCGTTGGGGAACGCATTCTCGTGGTCCGTCCGCTGCGCCACCTCCTCGGGCATCTCTCGTCCTGGAATTATCCCCTTCAGTTACCGGCGGTGCAAACAGGAAAGAACAAAGGGCCCTACGCGTAAACTCCTGCACCCGCTCCCGCAGCTCCTCCAGGTCCTCTTCGGTCGGCGGGGCGAAGCCGGAAGGGTGCTTGGCCGTGGACAGGCTGGCGCGTTGTTGCTGCTGTAGCAGTAGCTGGCGCACCGGCGGCGGGGTGAGGCGCGTGTGCGGTATCCGCGGGCGGGTGACGCGGCGGGCGCCTTGGGCGAGGAGGGCTCGGGGAGTCAGGATGGAGGAGGCCATTGTCTTAGTGGTGTATACAAGCAAGGAGAGAGAAGGAGAGAAAGAGAAAGAGAGAGGAGTTGGTTGTTACCCCGGCCGATCCCCCGCAAGGGTTCGGGGGGGTCCCTGAGCCGAGGGTAGCCGGCACACCCATTCCATCCTGGTTTAGTCCTTCGACGCTTTCTCTTCCGCATCCCGGATTGGTGGAGATTATTGTAAGTCGAGGCTGTGGAGGATCGAGAGATTGCAACGGTCAAGCGATGAATCGCCGAGGGGAGGATGACGTCATTCATCCTACTTCTGAACATGGGCATTGTGAAGTGTTAAACTGGAAGCAATTACATTACTGCTACTTCGTATTGTCTTTGTATCAGTGAGGGAAGTGCGTCGTGCCATTCATGAAGCGCCGAATGACAAAATTATATCCTTTCCATTGTGAGAGTAGAAGTAATACACTCGAATACCATATCAAGCCCCATTCTAGTGATTCAACAAAACAGACTTAGAAAAGGAAGGGTGGTATCACGTTGCCACTGTCCCGAAACCATGCACTCACGCAATAATAAAAATAAGCAGCACGCACCGAAGAAGAAGAAGAAGAAGGAAGCCATACGCCTCCAACAACGCCGAACCGTCCGCACGTCCGACAGATTTTACACCAGAGAAAGGAAAATTAAGCCGGCACGGCGGGAAGCCTCGAGCCGTCGTAATCCCCCATGTCCGGCTCGACTTCGTACTCGGGCTGATCCTCGTCCTTGATGTACCGGCAGGTCAAGGCGAAGCGGAGCTTGCCGATCGGTTCGACCTTGTGCTACAATCAGTCAGCACGCCGGTCCTCTGAAAAGTCTCGGGGAGGGGGCGAGGAAGAAGGGGACGAAGAAGAAAGAGAGACCCCGGACGACTTACCTCGTAATACTCCTGAATCTTCGCCCCGTGCATGACCACAATGTCCCCGTGTCCCAGATGCATCTCCAGCGCCGCCTCCGCCATCCCGTTCGCCCGCAGGCCCAGCTCCTTCGGCAGCGCCTTGACGCGCTCCCGGTACGCGCGCGCCGCCTCCTTGCCTTCCTCGCCGCCGGCTTCCGCCCGCCTCTCCCGCAACGCCTCCAGCTGCGCGTGCGCGGCGCGGCGCTCCTCGTACTTCTTGCAGCCGGGCGCGGGGGCGGCGTCGACGTACGCGCCGCCCTTGGACACGCCGGCGTGGTGCTTGGCCTTCATGCGGAGCTTCATGGTGGCGGGGGTGCCGACCGACAAGGTGGCGATGGTGGGGCCGAGGCCGTGCTCGCCGTCGTCGTGGTAGCTGATCTTCTGGCCCTCGAAGTAGCCGAGGGCGAGGAGCTCGTTGAACTCCTTCTCCTTCGCGTGGACGGCCTCGCCGCTGTTGGGGTCGCGGCCGAGGCAGTGGCGCGCCGCCCAGTTGAGGCGCGAGCGGGTGGCGGCGATGGGGCGCGCGGCGCCGGCGAAGGGGCGGCTGGCCGTCGCCGCGATGAACTTGTACGGCATGCCGTAGTTGACGGCGAAGTGCTGCGTCAGCATCGGGCCCGAGAGCGTCGAGTTGTCGAGCGGGCGCCGGCGCAGGCCCAGGTCGGGCGCGGTCTGGAGCTCCGTCCACATGTCGTCGGGCCCGCCGGCCTCCTCGTTGACCGTCTTGTTCGCGATGAAGTGTGCGATGAAGCCGCCGTCCACGCCCGGGATAGCGAAGCGGTTGATCCGGTAGTTGTGGGCGAACGTCACGCTTAGGGAGATGTGCGGTGAGGGACACAGGTCCTTTGAGAGCGCGTAGCCGGATGAGAGGGGGTTGTACGGGTCGTGCAGGGCGTTGACCGGAACGTTCGCGCGAGGCAGACTGTAGGTGAAGCTGCAGGCTGGATTGCCGCAGCGCCAACCTTCCCAAGCTTCTCTTGAATTGCAGCGTCCGCACTGAGGGCATACCAAGCCTTTGGCTGCCGCCCATTGCACGTCGTCCCCCAGCATTGGCGTTGGACCCAGTGCGAGGCAGTCCGGTCGTAGAGGTTGCGGAGCGCTGGCGTGGGGCCAGGCAGTGTATTGCTTCAGGAATCGAGGATCGTACAATAGGCCGGCCTCTTGCGGCTCGTGGCCCGATTCAAGCCTCCAGAACCGAGGGCAATCTGGCTGCAGACACATCCACCCCTGTAGGTAGACCTGCTGGTTCGTTTGCTGACAGTGTGAACAAGTCTGAACGTGGGGCGACGCCTGGGCCTTCACGCTCGTTGGTTCCGGGCCGCCTGCCCACCAGCTCTGCTTGTCCAAGAACAACTTCTCGAACCGGTACCGGAAGTTGACTTTGCCGTTGAACTTTTCGGCCCAGATGTGCGTCGGCTTGAACCAGTCGAGAACGTTGTAAGCATGGGTCAACTTCGAGGGGCATTGCAGGTTTCCATTGCCGCTGAGGACGACCACCGGGCTGTATTGGTCCTTGCTCTTTTGCACACTCCTGATCTGGCTGCCCTCTGTCTGATCCTTTTTCTGTATCATCTTTCCGGAGCCCTGCTCCTTGCTAAGGCCTCCACCTGAGCGAGCGATGACTACCTCTGAATCCATGTAGTCACGAGGCCATCCTTCCTTGTCAAACATGAAGGAGTATGCACTGCCATTTGTGCAGTATCCAGCGCCCTGGTACGACCTGTAATAGGGAAGCGACTCGCAGAGAGCCTGACGGCCCTCAGCCCAGACCTCTGGCTGACCAACAGGAGATGGCTTGGCCTCGACCGGGCATCCGCTGCTGAGGTTCATTAGCTGTCGTGAAACTTCAACGAGGGGCTCCAGCTCCCGGGCAATGGGGTCGGGAATGATGGCCTGGCCGCCAGTCTCATCGGTGCAGACTGAGTCAGGGCTGAGAATCTGGGGTGAGGAGCAATCTGTCTTCTTGGGGCGGCCGCGTTTACGACTCGATCTGGGAGGAGGCTTTTCAGACACTTGGAAGGTAGGATCGACGTGCAAATCGCGATCTCCGGGAGTGCTTGTTTCAGACTTTGTGGCGGTGACAATGGGGCTGGGGGGTTCCTGGAGCTGTGCTTCGGGCTTGGGAGTCGAAGGGAGTGAGGGAAGCAGCGTTCCTTGCTCTTCCTGTGCCTGTGCCTGAGCCGAGTCCGGAGCGGTGGCGATGGACGGTAACGGGGATGCAGGCTCACCAGAGCCAGAGTTCGTGTCGAATTGCTGGAGCTTCTTACCATCAAGCTTCAGAACGGTTGTAGTTGACCTTCTCCTCGGCTTTTTGTTAGCCTCTGCGGCGCGATTCGCCACGACCTTCTGCGAAGGCCTGCGGATTCTTGTTGGGCGAGCAGCTGGTACATCGAGCCTCCTTTTCTTGGGGGTTCTTTCTTCGTCGCTGTAGTCGCTGACATCCTCCGGGACCGAAGACAGTTCACTCTCGTTTGAATCATGGTCGACGGAGAAGCTTGTCCGCGACGAGGGGACAGAGGTGGGTGGGGTAGGTTCTGCTGGGCTTTGGGGCGGTGCTGAGGACAGCGGGGATGAGGGTAGAAGATGGTCATGCTGGGCGACATTTGTCTTCTGGGATGAGCGGCGCCTCCGCGGACGTGATGAAGCATGTAGCTGATTGTCATCCTGGGCGAGCCCGGAGTAAGTCCATCCATCAGAAGCCAAGCTCATTAGTTCCCGGATGGAGGCCATGGTTGGGGTGTGTGGAACTGGTTCAGTGTTAGAGTAGTGAGCGGAGGCAATGCTGGAGTGAAGTCAAGATTGCGGCTGGCGGGTGTATATGCAGCCAGCGTTGGCTGGTGGTGAGGCAGCGTCAAGAGAAAAAAGTTGCAGCTGTATCAGTTGTAGGAGAGTGGAGGTTTTTAAGAAAGGTCAAGTTCAGTTTCGCGAGTGAGAAGAAGGGTTACTGTGTGTTATGAGAACAATGGCCATTGTGTGTTATTGTCCGTGAGAAGTGAAGCATGCTCACGTGGCCAAAGGGCCTGCAGGACTACCAAATGAAGCGAAGTGAAGTGCAGCATACCTGGTCCGGGCGGATCAGTGGGCTATGATTCGCCCACTCCTGAGCTCAACGAAAGGAAGAAATCTCGCAGAGAACACGGTGTCACCCGGGAGGCTTTGCCTGATGGGGCCAGTACGGAGAGAAGCAGATTTGGCGTATCTTGATGGCAGGGTTGGATGGCCTGGCGGCGGACAGTGCAGTGCTCAGGCGTCGGCGGCACGGCGGAGAGTCGCGGTGGCTCGGGGATGATGTAGCCAGCTGAGGTTCGTGCGCACCCCTGCCCCAAAAACGTCTTAACCGAGGTCCTCGAGCCTCGGTTTGGCTCCAAGCGGTATAGCGATTGGTTTGAGCCGCGCCTTCCCCACACTCTCGGCACCCGCCCACCAACTCCCCGGGCCTGTTTCACCCCCAATCTTGGAATCTCACTGCTCCTCCTCTCACCTCTCCAACCACCCTGCTTCGACTCTGTCCCACTTCGCACGCTCAATATACCCCTAGATTATTTCGTCTCGTTCCTTCCGCCTGATTTCTGGATTTCCTTGTCGTTTGCAGCGCAATGGTGTTCCATCCTCCGCCATGGGTCCCGCAGCTCCCATTCGATCCGCCTGACTCAGTGTCCATATACGACTTCCTGTTCGACGAGAACTTCGGTCGTCATCCCCTGGGCTACTCCCATGCGCCATTCACATGCGGCATGTCCGGAAAGGAGTACTCGGCATTGGATGTCAAGGATCGCGTTGAAGCTCTTGCCCGCGGCCTTTCCAAAGAGCTCGGCTGGAAGCCAAACGACGGCAGCGAGTGGGACAAGGTTATTGGTGTCTTCAGCGTCAACACGGTATGCGCCCGCCAACTCAAGCCAATCCAATCGGAGCTGACAATGCAATTGCCAGATTGATACCCTTACGCTCGCATGGGCGACGCACCGTCTTGGCGGAGTTCAGACGCCCGCCAATGCCGCCTATTCGGCGCCTGAGATCGAGTACCAGCTCAAGGACTCGGGCGCCAAATGTCTCTTCACCTGCCTCCCGCTGCTCTCCACTGCCCTTGAGGCTTGCTCCAAAGCCGGTATCCCCAAGAGTCGCATTTATATTCTGGACGTGCCCAAGGAGCTCACCGGCGGCAAGTCCGCTCCCAGCGAATACAAGACGGTGGACCAGTTGATCCGGGAGGGCCTGAACGCACCGGCAGTGGAGAAGCTGGATTGGTCCGAGGGCGAGGGTGCCCGCCGCACCGCATTCCTGTGCTACTCCAGCGGCACCTCGGGTCTTCCCAAGGGTGTCATGATTTCGCACAGGAACGTCATTGCCAACACGCTCCAGATCAAGACCTTCGACAAGAGCTGCAGGGACAAGAAGATCCCCCCTGGGACACAGAGCGATTACACCGAGACTGCTCTCGGCCTGCTCCCCATGAGCCACATCTACTGCCTAGTCGTCATCTGCCACGCCAGCGTGTACCGCGGTGACCGCGTCGTCGTCCTTCCCAAGTTCGAGTTCAAACCCTACCTGGAGGCCATTCAACGTTTCAAGATCAACTGCCTGTATCTCGTTCCGCCCATCATCATCATGATGACGAAGCAAAAGCAGATCTGCGAGCAATACGACCTCGGCAGCATCGACGCCGTCTTCACCGGCGCAGCGCCGCTCGGCGAGGAGACGGCCGTGGAGCTCAGCCAAGCGTATCCGAAGTGGATCATCCGCCAGGGCTACGGCCTCACCGAGACGGCCACGGTCGTGTGCTCCACCATCGACAACGACGTCTGGTTCGGCTCCTCGGGCTCCATCCTGCCCGGCATCGAGTGCAAGCTCGTCACGCTCGAGGGCAACGAGATCACCGGCTACGACCAGCCGGGCGAGCTGCTCGTCCGGTCCCCCGCCGTGACACTGGGCTACCACAACAAGCCGGACGCCACCAAGGAGACGTTCCAGAACGGCTGGATGCGCACCGGCGACGAGGCCGTCGTCAAGAAGTCGCCGCGAGGCTACGAGCACATCTTTATCGTCGACCGTATCAAGGAGCTCATCAAGGTCAAGGGTCTCCAGGTCGCCCCGGCGGAGCTGGAGGCGCACCTGCTCAGCCACCCGTACGTCAACGACTGCGCCGTCATCCCCATTCCGGACGACAGAGCTGGCGAGGTCCCCAAGGCGTTCGTCGTGAAGTCGCCCAAGGTCGGCCTGGAGGAGAGCGACCGCATGGTGGCCAGGACGATCGAGAAGCACGTCGAGGAGCACAAGTCCCGCCACAAGTGGCTGAAGGGCGGTGTCGAGTTCATCGACGTCATCCCCAAGAGCCCCAGCGGGAAGATTCTGAGAAGATTGCTACGGGACAAGGAAAAGGAGAAGAGGAGGGCTGCGGGGGCCAAGTTGTAGAAGGCGCGCACAGCTGTAGATAGAACTCGGAGAGGGCGCAGAGCTGGATATCGCTTTGATGTTGTAATATGTGTCATTTCAGCGCGGTCTTTTCAGATTTCCGCTGCTTGAAGCGTTCCCGCTGTTCCCGGCGATTGCTCGCAGCGCAGTTGACTTAGAATAGCGCTTGCTCTTTGTTTACGGCAAGACGAGACCAATTCCTCATTTCCATTGAGAGTCGCAGTGTGACGGTGACGGACATCAGTAAGCGCTCGCCCTGTATCAGCAAGGCGCGTTGTCATTACGCACTCGGCCAAGGGCCACACCTGAAGCCGAAATGCGGACATCGTTGCTTAGTTTTATTTTCCTACACTTACGTAGGTGTACTTCAAGTCGGGTGTCCATGGAGGCGTAGGATGATGATGCATGACGTAAGCGCGCATCGCCCCGCCCCCGCCGCGAGGGTTTTTTGCCGGCGGAAAAGAAAAATAATCCCCGCTGGCAATTTCTAAGCACCCAACACACCACCACCCTACAAAACGGTCCTCTTCACCCCTCCCCTCGAGATACCCCCCCGCCCGAGTGCAACAGGAAATTCGCTTTCACAACGACGACAACAACGACAATGGTTTCGCAGCAAGATCAACCGCCGCAACAACGGCCGGAGGAGGACGAGGGTGTCGACATGCTAGACCCCGAGGATGCCGAGGAAATCGTCGCCGACGATCCGGACGCTCACATGGAGTCCGACGACGAGGCCGACGGCGGCGCGCCGCTGCAGGAGATCCAGATGGAGAACGACAGCGTCGCGCACTTCGACCTGCACAAGGACAGCATATTCACCATCGCCCAGCACCCCAAGCACTCGTACATCGTGGCGACGGGCGCCGGCGACGATGTGGGATACATATTCGAGGTGGCGGTCAAGGAGAAGCCCCGGCCGCCGCCGCTGCCCGCCAGCTGGTCGGGCTCGCGGGAGGGCGACAACGGCGGCATGCAGCAGGAGCGGGCGGGACTGAAGCAGCTGTTCAAGCTGGACGGGCACACGGACTCGGTCGCGGCCATCGCCTTCACGCAGCCCGCGGGCGAGTACATCGTGTCGGGCGGCATGGACGGCAAGCTGCGCGCGTGGCGGGACACGTCGAGCGGGGCGTGCATGGCGTGGAAGTTCGCGGGCGAGGCGCAGGAGGTCGAGGAGATCGCGTGGATAGCGACATGCCCGCACCCGGAATACCCCAACACGGTCGCGCTCGGCGCGTCCGACGGCTCCGTCTGGGTCTACTCGATCAACGCGGCGGACAAGGCGTCGCCGCTCACCATCGTCCAGGCCTTCTACCTGCACACCGGCCCCAGCACGGCGGGCGCGTGGACGCCGGACGGCAAGCTGCTGGCCACCGTCTCCGAGGACGGGTCGTTCTACGTCTGGGACGTCTTCGGCGAGGCGGCGGGCGCGGGCATCACGAACCCTTCGGCGGGCCAGGCCGTCGTCGGCCTCACCGGCGAGGACGAGCGCTTCCGGGTCGAGGGCGGGCTCTACAGCGTCGCCGTCGCGCCCAACGGCGCCTTCGCCGCCGTCGGCGGCGCCGAGGGCCACATCCGCATCGTCGGCCTCCCGCGCATCGGCTCCGACCCTTCGGTGACGAGCGGAGCGCGCGGCGCGGGCGCGCGCGGCAAGGCCGCCGGCGGGAAGCAGGCGGGTGGGCCCAAGGGCGGAGCTGTGGCGGCGACCGGCCAGGCGGGCGCCATCCTCGCGAGCCTCCAGACGCAGCAGGACAGCGTGGAGACGATTTCGTTCTCGGCGCCGCCGCTCACGCTGATGGCGGCGGGCAGCGTCGACGGCTCGATCGCGCTCATCGACACGGCGCACCGCTTCGCCGTCCGCAGGCACATCCAGCAGGCGCACTTCGACGAGGAGACGGAGACGGAGCAGGCGGTCATCAAGGTCGAGTTCGTCAGGCCGGCGGCGTCGCAGCAGCAGCAGGCTTCCGGCCCCGCGGCGGCCGCGCAGGCGGCGCCGGGCACCTGGTTGCTGACGAGCTGCGGCAACGACGGCGTGGTCAGGCGGTGGGACGCCCGTGGCGGCACCGCGGCGGCGAACCGGGGGTTGGTGGGCGAGTGGAGGGGACACAGGGGCGGCGGTGAGGGAGGCGGTGTCATGGGTTTCGTGCAGGGTGCCGGCGACAGGGTTGTCACTGCTGGTGACGACGGCGTGTCGCTGGTGTTCAACACGCCGATTGCTTGAGGTCTTTCCTATGACGTTTTGACGGAGGCGTTTGAGGTTTTCAAGAATAGACGAGGGCGGTTCGCTTACGATTGCCGGCAGCGAGGATGGGTGGTTTGAAGAAGTGTGTACATCTGGGGCATGAATGGTGGGCGAAATGTCTACGACCAAAAAAAAAGAAGCATCCAAAAATCTCCAAGTGCTCCCTCGACCCTGCTCCAATGCCCCGGCGAACCGACCTCAACCTTCGCTCACGATGATATACCAGCACTGCAGATCTCCACACCACGCTCGCCACGGCAGACGTCAGTTCACGGGCGGCGGGCGGCGCGGGGTGCTCAGTGTCCGCGCCAATCCCCGCGCTCTTGGCAGGCACCGCGATGCGGCGCATACGTCAGCGCTGGACAACACAAAGAGCATCAGCAGCCAACCAGAGCGCAAGAACGTGACCGACTTCATCAGGTTGCCGTTCGCTTAACGCTTTATTATTGCCCATGGGATCGTCACGCCGCCCCGTCGCGGGTGGGGCGACGTTCGGTGAGCTTATATACATCTCACTTCACCCCCCATGCTCGAGTTGGATCCGATACTACTACTGCTGCTGTGATTTCTTCCTTCCCTCCTTCTGCGCCGCCGCTTCTTTTCCGTGTTTTTGGAAACGCGAGCGCCGAAACGAATATGCCGACCATCTACTACGAGCCTTCCCTTTGCAACTGCGACGGCGTTGACTATTCCAAGGCCGACATCGAGAATGCTGCTGCGTTGGCGCTCGAACTTGCCAAGAAGGGCAGGACGATCGGTATGTGATGCTTCACGAGTTTTATTCATCTTCCCTTTACAAGAGATACTGGACGTCACCTGAAGTGGGTACCTCGTCGGACTCTTCAATGTGGTGATTCTTTTGTACGATCTGAGAAGCCCGTACCTACGTCCGGACATTCGCCTCATCGGAGGTCGAAATCTTCCGTGGCCAACCGCGCCGCCATCCACGAAGCAAAAACAATTTCTTGCTCCAATCGCTGATTTTCCCATCTCGGAATTACGCACACCTAGGCGCCGACAAGTACCCTCACGTCCACAACAACCGTGAGTGAGAAGCCAGTGAAAACCCTTCTCTCTCAGTCGTAAGACATGTGCCAACGCCGACTCTTCCCGTCTTGCCAGGCGATCGCTTCGACTTCCCGCACGCCGAGGCGCCGTACCTCGAGTTCCCGATCTTGCAGAAGGGCAAGCAATACGACGGGCTCTCGCCCGGCGCGGAAAGGCTCGTCATCGGGAGCGTCGCCGAGGACTTCGGCTCCGCCGTGTACTGCGCGTGCGTCACGCAGAGCGGGGAGAGGAAGGACGTGTTCGCGGCGTGCAAGGGTATGTGTGCGTGTGTGTGGCTGGTCTGCACTGCCCCGGGTGAAAGGCGCTGGAAAGCGGAGCGAAGCATGTGGGATGGTTGCCTGTGCTGACGACTTTGTGTGTGCGCCGTAGATGACTCGATGAACCCGAGGGGGAAGGGCATGCTGCCGACGGAGGGCAAGAGTCTTGTGGGTGAGATTGAGCTGTGATGGCGGTGGACGGGCAGTGGGATGCGGGGACGACGGCGTAGATAGCGTGATAGCGTTTTAATGACATGTCCTGGTTTCGAGATCAGAGCGCTCTCTGTCTTCCGCTCCGTGTTACTGGGTTGGGGTGAGCGCGGCCAGCAGCACCCGCGACTGTGTAGGTGAAAGCTCCTGCCCAACCCGCGCCCCGCGCTCCTTCCTCTTGCCCACCCACCCACCGCGCTCTTTCCTCTCTTGCTCGTCCTCATGGCAACGGGCGCTCGAGCGACCCCGTGCCGCGCCCCAGGCACTCGGGCTCGGCGCCTACTTAAACCCCCCCTGCCTGCAACCACCTCGACCTCTTTTCTTCTTTCAAGCGGCTTTATCTTCGACTATGGCTTAGATCAAGTGCAGCTTCCCCTCCCTCTCCACTCCGTTCCCTTCCTTTCCCTTCCCTTCTCTCCCCTTCCCTCCCCTTCACTTCACCTCATTCCCCCGGTTCGCTCTACTCTTCCATTTTCTGCTTTGCCGGTTTCTTCCCAAGAAACCCCCAGCAGCTTCTTGGCGGCTCTTCTTCTTCTCTTCGAGCTGATGCCCGGTGATGATCAGACAGAGATTAAATTTGAACTTTTGGCAGCCGGTCACACCCCGGCCCAAGAACTCCGATGGGCGAGTTGCCATTGAGAACAACCAAAAATATCTGAGGGCAGATCGAGAGATTTAGTTAGAGATAGTTTCACTCTTCTTTCTTTTGAAGATCAATCAATTGAAAATGATTCTACTTACATACTCACTCTTGACTTTACTTGCCCGCCGTCGTGACAGTGACAGTGCTTCCATGCAATGGTCGTGAGGTTAAGGTGAGGTGGATACGCCATGTCACCTGTGGTATCCATTGTGGGACCATTGGCATGGGGACAGCTCTACTATCGGATGCACGATTCGTTTCTGGTTTATAGTATCATTCGATTCTTTTTATTCATAGGATACGCCCGTATTCCGATAAGCAGGGAGTGGTGTGGTAGGTCTTCCTCCGATCACGGCACAGCTGGACCAAAGGACTGAGTGGGGAGTTCCACCCAACTCCCCCCGTCCCGCAAAACCTAGTCTACAATAGCCGTACCGATTCACAGCGTAATACATAGGGTCGATGGTGACGGTTTTACAACATGTTCCTCCGCCAATGCTTCGTGGCCAGCGTCTCGATCTCGGGCACCTCGACCGGCCCGCGCGCCTCGCCGCCCTCGACGGCCTCGACGACCGCCTCGCCAACCAAGTCCGCCTTGAGCGGCTTGGTGCCGCCCGCGCCCATCAGCCAGGTCAGACGGCCGCCGACGGCGCCGTTGACCAGCGCGGCGGCGCCCGTGGCCGCGGCGAGCGGGACGGTGAAGCCGCGGGACGAGTCCCACATGAAGGGCGCGCGGATGAAGACGCTGCGCATGAGCGGGAACTTGGAGGCGATGGTCGACTCGGCCTCGCGCTTGGTGGTGATGTAGCGCTTGGGCAGGACGGGGGCGCCGGCGGCGGCGGAGATGTAGATGAAGGCGGGGACGCGGTGGGTGGAGGATTCTTTGGCGAGGAGGATGGCTACGCGACGGGGATCCGAGTCAGTTCAATTGACTCGTGACGGTGCGAAGGGGAGAGAAGAGAGGAGAATGTGTTACCGGAATCCCGATTCATCAGCTCGTACGTGAGCTGGCCGTCCTTCTCCTGCGGACGCAGCTCCTCGCCGGGCTTGCGGTCGAGCGGGTTCTGGCTGCCTTGCTTGGTGGCGGAGAAGGCGCGCGACAGGCCGCTGAACGGCGACTCCTTGCCCTGCAGCACGCCCTTGTAGTCGGCCTCGAGCAGGATGCCCATGGTGTGCACGACGGCGTCGGCGCCGTCCAGCTCCGCGGCGTACTCGTCCGGGTTCAGCACGTTGGCGCGGCGCCATTGCACGTTCGCGGCCCACGAGGGGCGCTCAGCCGAGGCGCTGACGCTCGACCATGTGGGCTCGCCGGAGCGGCTGTTCAGCGGAAGCGTATACGTGTCAGCTTTGCGTGGTGGGAATTGTTGCGGATTGAGGCGGTCAGGAGGCGGGCGGCGGCGCTTGACGGCGGCGGCACGTCATGCCTAAGCGGGGGGAGGGGCGGCAGGGAGTCGAGGGGTAGGTCGGGGAGTGGATGGAGTGGATGGAGTGGACGGAGTGGAGGGGACGAAGAGGTGCGGGACGGGTGCGGGAAGGATGGACGGGGGGGAGTCGACGTGCCTGATGGAGGTCACGGTCCAGCCGCGGTGGACGGCGGCCTTGCAGATGCGTGAACCTGTGGGAGCCACGGGCGGGCCGTCAGTCGTGGCTCTGAGTCTCGGCGGTGGAGCAGCTCATGGCTGCGCGTGGTTTAAAGCAAGCACGTACCAAGGAAGCCATTGCCTCCGCACACCACTATCTTCCTCGCAGTCGACGACGCCATTGTGTTGTTGTTGTTCCGCGGTGGCCTGAGAGCTTCCCGCGCCTTTTCTAGAGAGCTCCCAGATGGCAGCGCCGCATCCTGACCTCATTGGAGCGCCAAGCATGCCGTCGGAAACACCACAGCCCTCGTTGCACCACCACCAGGACCCTCGGCCCCCGCTGCCCGCCCAGCAGCACGCCTCCGCCGCTGAGCACCCCCCGAGCAACCCCGCCCTCGCGTCGCAGGACTCCTCCGCTGAGCCTGCGCAGCAGCGCTCTAGTGCAGGCAATGGCGTAGCCGACAGCCCGCGCCCGCCGCACGACTCTTCGATCGCACCCTCGAACAGCGCCCAGCCTCCCGCCCGAGCCCCAGCCAGCACTACATCGGCCGCCCAGGACCCTGCGAGACGCGCCGACGCCCACGGTACGCCCCGAGCCGCTTCGCCCGCCAACCGCGCCAACACGCCCTCCTCCATCTCGGCCCAACAAGCAGAAAAATTAGACTCCTCCGCCCACAGGCACAAGCGCAGCAGCTCCTCCGCCCGCCCGACTCCGTCGCGCACCCCGACCGGCCAGAGCAGCATCCCCATCGAGCTCATTCCCGCCGAACTGCGCGGCGACTTTGCCCCCGGCGTGTGGGAGCCCGCCAACCAAAAGCGCCGCACGCACAGTCGCAACGTCTCGCTCGCCGAGCCCAAGTCGTCCGACGACGAGGACGGCGCCCGCAAAAGCCGCAAGAGCTCGCACCCGCTCTCCCAGACCGGCGGCACCGCCGGCCGCAAGCGCAGCGCTCCGGAAACAACCACTCTGCCGCATCGCGCCAGCAGCGGTGGCGTTGGCGACGACAGCAGCCACAGCATCGGCGCCTCGTCCGCGCGCAAGAAGACCACCGCCCAGCAAACCCACCACCACCACAGCCACAGCACCACCACCAGCAGCGCCCTGCAACGCCATCACACGCCCGCCGCGCGCCACCAGCACGCCCAGTCGCTCCCCCACATCGACACCTCCGCTCCTTCGAGCGCCCGCCACCGCCGCACCGCGACCCTCAACTCGACTCCCACCACGCCCTACACAGCCATGGTCGGGCTATCGGACAAGAAGCGTGTCAAGGGCGTGAAGATCACGCGCGCCTTCCGAATCGGCTCCGAGGCGTGGAAGTTGGACGAGAAAAACCGGCCGCCGGGCATCCCGGAAGACCACACCACGGGATGGCGCGTGTACGTCGAGAACGTGGACGGCGGCCCGGACATGAGCACCTGGCTGAACAAGGTGCAATTCAGCCTGCACGAGACGTATCCGAACAACAAGAGGAGTATGTGCCCCGATCACACACAAGGGTGAAAAAAAAAAAATTGGCTTTCTGAGAAAAAGTTGACTGACCGTTCCCAGTGATCGCCAACCCGCCCTTCGAGGTCCGCGAGACCGGCTGGGGCGGCTTCACCGTCGAGATCCGGCTCTACTTCCAGCCCTTCGTCGGCGAGAAGCACGCCGTCCGCTCGCACTACCTCTACCTCGAGCCGTACGGCCCGCCCGAGATCGCCGAGCGCCAGCGCTCCGCCAACCTCGTCAAGGCCGAGATCCTCGACTTTGTCGAGTTCAACGAGCCCACCGAGGTGCTCTACGCCGCGCTGACGGACGAGGAGCGCCAGTGGCCGCCCGAGGGGACCGGCAGGGGCAAGGGCAAGGGCGCGGCGGCGGCGGCGGCGCAGGCCGCGGCGCAGAGGAAGGCGGCCGGGCAGGAGGACCGCAGCGTCGAGCTGCCCGAGCGCGGCACCGAGCGCAACCCGTACAGCAAGCAGATGGAGGAGACGTTCATCCGGCTGTTCAAGCAGGCCGAGGTGGACGTGGACAAGCAGCTCGACGAGCTGACGCAGCGGAAGGAGAAGGTCGAGGCGAGGAGGAGGGAGCTGATCGCGAGCGGGGATCTGGACGTGGGGAAGAAGAAGAAATAGGAACGAAGAAGGAAGGATCTATTCATACCCCATGCCGTCCGGTTATGGTTCGAACGTTGGGGTTCCAAGGGTATTATGGCGGGATTTTTTTTCTTTTCTTATGGTAGGCTAGTACCCAAGTACCTGGGTTCGGCGTTTTTGCTTGGGGCGGAATGGGCATGTATTATTACGATAAAAAGGAGGGACGGGATATTTAGAGAAGCCCTTTACGGAAATACTATTGGAAAGCATGAATGAGAAGCATCTCCCACACTCATCCTACCGCTGATATTGGCGCCACCAAGGGCTATCACGCCCGCCGCACCACTCTTAATCCAAACCTAAGGCCAGCAGGCCTCCGATATCTCGAAGGGCTGTGCGGGTTACGGATGCGGATGGATGGCGTCGAGGGGGGCGCGGGCGTGCTCGCCGAAATGCGTGGATGCGACCTCCGTTGTGGGGCTGCGGCTGCGGCTGCGGCCACATCGGGAGCGTCGGCCATTGCTGTCCATCTTCCGGCCTGCATGCATGCTCGCTCGCGCATGGGAGCGGGCCGGACCGGACCGGACCCCCGGGCGACGTCCCATTTGGGTTGAGATGCGGTCGAAGACGGGGGAGGATGGAGCTCCTGAGCGGGTCTCGCGCGGTGGGGATTGCATGCCGGCGCTCGATCTTGGCTCCCCGAGTCGCGGACGATGTGCGGAGGAGCGCGGAGACGAGGCGGTTGATGCTGGTTGTTTAGCGTCGTGGGATCTTCCCGTCGACTAGGGTCATTGGCGGAAGTACTTACGGCCAGCCGCGTTGTTCAGGGCCGGCAAACCGCGATGGGAGCGCTCGAGAAGCTCGTCCGGCGGCAACGTCGAAGGTGATCCCGAGGGACGGTCCTGCTCGGGCCGGCGTCCCGGCATCTCTACCCTGATATCTTGCTCTTTAGGCACGAAGCTTCCCTATAATTTTGATATAATGCATTTCTTCAAAATTTAACAAAAAGTTCAGACTCCTTCCATTAACAACCTGTTTTCTCAAAAGAATACATCACAAACCGAAGGAACAGAAAGACGACTGCCATCGTCATCATCATCACCATCATCATCATCATCATCCCAGCCAGCCAGCCTCACCCGCCGAACAAAAAAAAAAACGCCACCAATGCTACCCGCCTTGCCCACCCGCACCCCCCAAGAACCCACCCCATCACGAACCAAACGCCAAAAACCACAAGCCACCACCAACAACAAACACCCCCCTCAAACCCCCATCCCCATCCCCCTCACCATCTCCAACAAGCTCCCCTCGCCGCAATCGCCATCATCACCCGTCCCCGGCCCCAGCTGCGGCACGGCGATGACGTCTTCCTCGTCCAACCACGCCTCCTCGAGCGCCAGGGCGACGAGGTCCTTGACGGAGTGCAGGCCGCTTTGCGCCGCCCAGCCGCGGCCGCGGCCGGGGTCGAGGAGCTTCTGGACCTGGCGCAGGATCTTGTCCAGCTTGCGGCGCTTGTTGGCGATGAGTTGGGCGAGGGCGGCGCGTTCGGCTGCGTCTTCTTGTTGTTGTTGTTGCGCCAGGGCGACGCAAGAGGAAGAGGATGAGGAGGGGGAGGTTTCAGCGTCGTTGCTGTCGTTGTCGTCGTCGTCGTCATCCCGGACTCCGACGACGACGGCTGCCTTCCTACTGCCGGTGGTCTTGTTGCCTTCCTTGCCGCTCGCCTTCTTCTCCTTCTTCTTCTTCGTCGTCGACCTGGTCTTCGTCGGCTTCGACTTCGCCTTCGTACCCTTCGTACCCTCCCCCCTCCTCGCCTTACCGGCCGACTTCCCCTCTTCCTCGTCCGTCTTGGCCACCTGCGCCATCATCTCGTGCAAGATGAAATGCAGCCACACCAGGTTCGTCTGCGGATGGAACCCGACCCACGTCCGGCCGCTCCGCAGCGCCTCCTCCCACCTCTCCTCCACGTCCGCGGCCGGGTCGTCCAGGTACATGGCGGCGCGCATGCAGCGGTACATCTCGTACTGGTACTCCACGGCGGCGTCGCCCTCGAACAGGGCCGGGTCGGCCTCGAGGTCGAGGAAGGCGACCTCGGATTCGTCCGGGTCGGGCGAGGCCGCGGGGTGCGTCATCTGCGCGCGCGACAGCGTGTAGTCGATGATGGTGCTCTCGAGGCCGGTGAAGTTGAGGTTGCGGGCGACGTCGGCGACGGACGAGGAGGAGGGGGACGGGGCGGCGATGGGGCGGTTGGCGTTGGCGGGGCGGATGCAGATGTTGCCCATGTGGAGGTCGCGGTGCTGGTCGTTGTGAGAAAAAAAAAAAAACGGGTGCCGTTCTGGGGGAGAAGGATGGGGTCAACTGCTCACCTCGAACCTGGCCTCCTCCTCGCCCTTGCCCAAAGCCAGGGTAACGCTCCAAAAGATGTCCCAGACGCCAAACACGCCGCCGACGTCCTCCATCTTCAAGTTCTCCAAGTCCGTCCCGGCATCCTGCATCTCGATGACGGCCCACAGCTGGTCATCATCGTAACTCCCCTTCTCCGCGGGATCGGGAAAGATGCTCCGCTTGTCCTCCTCCCGGCCGTCGTTCCATTCCCCCCACGCCCGCGCAAACGACTCGGACGGGCAGCCCTTCAGCACTCTTACATCCCGAAAGTTGGTGAAGCCGGGCACGTGGGCCATGCGCTGCAGCAGCCTGATCTCGCCGGCCACGCTCTCCACGCCGCTCATGCCCTCGATCTTCTCCTCCAGCATCCGCTGCGCCTTCGTCATCTTCTTCTTCTTGTTCCTGTTCCCTCCCTTCTTCACCGGCGGCTTCAGCGCGATCATCTTCAGCACCGACTCGTCCGACGCGCTCAGCCCCATGTGCTCGAGTTCCGGGCGCCGCCGCAGCGACAGCCGGTACACCTCGCCGTACGACGCCTCGGCGATCTTGGCGACGCAGAAGTACGGCTCCAGCGCGGCGGCCCACAGCGCGAACGGCGTCGGCGCCTTGCGGCCCTGGCGGTCGGCGCAGAGGCGGAGGAGGGGCTTTGTGTGGGCGACGAGCGGGTCGGGCGGCGCGGAGGGGTGTCTCGGGGTGACGAGGACGGAGGGGGATTTGCTGCGGCGCTTGGTGGTGGTGGTGGTGGTAAGGGGGAGGAGGTCGGCGGAGCGAGCGGGCTGGGGGCTGGATAGGGCGCGGGATCTTGGTTTTGGTTGATGGTGGTCATGTTGCGACGGGAGAACGGGGGCTTCGGCGTGATCGTCCATGATGGCGTTGTCGTCGTCGCTGTCCAGACAGATGGTGGGGATGGCGCGCTTCCCTCGCCGGCGTTTGCGCTCGCTTTGGGGGGTTTGCTCGACTGGTGTTTGCTCGACAGGCGTTTGTTCAACTGGCTCGACCTTCTTCTTCGGAAGCAGCTTCTTCAACCTCTGCGGCGTCTTCGGGACGACGGCTGCGGTGGGCTTCTTGCCTTGCTTCTCGGGCCTGGCGGCTGGTGAGGCGGCATTGCCATCGACTGCCTGCAAGGCAGCCCTGTCGCGCTTCTCCTTCCTGCTCCTTTCCTTCTTTTCCTGCTTCTCCTTCTCTCTTATGTCCAGGTTGTCAAGGGTGGTTGTGATGTCCTCGACGGCGTCTGCGGGAGCGGGAGCGGGAGCGGGAATGGGATTGAGTGGGGCTCTGTCGGGGCTTGACCAGAGATCGGTGAAGGTGGTGTTCGCCTTGGGGCGCTTGCCGTATGTCGTCTTTATGCGAGCCATTGTGAGTGTGTGAGAGAGCGTGGGCGGCGCGGGTCGGGTGTAGGAGATGGGCGAGGGCGAGAGCTTGCGCATAGCTTTGCCGCTTACAGGGCGGCGTTGGCCCGGCGATTATCGATACGTCGCGACGTCATCTCTCCATCCACTTCTTCCACATTTCAGAATGCTATCTCCCATTCGATGAAACTCACTTTTGTCTATGACTGCTATTGGATCCAAATGCAAAACGCCACAGCTGACCCATGGCTAATAGAGTGAAATGCAGTCCAAGTAATCATAAGGTAAATGTAGGTATCGCCATGATATCATGCACTTCGTCAGCGGCGGATTCCTCCCAGAGCCAGCAGAGAATCGATTGTTTCCTGGCTCATTCTGTAGAGCATCCCCCCCTCACCAGCACCGCCGCTGCTCGTGTCCCGCTGAGCCAAGCCCGCAGATTGGATCCCATCACCGTCGCAATCGACATCCTTCGCCCTCCGGTCAGTTGAAGTCTCCTGAGCGGGCGGCTCGGGAGAATTCTGCGAGCTGCTTACTCCATCCATCGAAGCACTTCCAAGTGATCCCTCAGGGGGAGGCGGAACGTATGAGTGGATATCTGCCGAAGGTACCGCCCACTCCGGACGCCGGAGGAGCGGGATGCCAGGTCGAAGTTCTGGGGCTCCGTACTGCTCAGTCAGCGAGCCTGCACTGTTTTGCATCTCGTTCTCGAACTGCGCATATGGAACGCCGGCCTGAACCCCCGACGCCCTGGACAAAATGCCCGCAAGCTCCCTTTTGATTCCCTCCAGCTCTTCCCTCTGCGCTACGATCTTTTCGGGAATTTCCACCGACAGCGGCGTGTGATCGACCCTCTCGCCGCTCTCCGCCACTTTGCCCTCGGGAAGCTCGGCCCAGTACCTCACTTGCTCCTCAAGGTACTTCTGGCCCAGGTCCAACCGGTCTTGCATATCGTACGAGCTCGCGCCGCGTTCCTTGAGCTCGTCCATTTCCGCTTTCATGTTTCTGTATGCCCCGCCCAACTCCTGCAGGGGCATCCCCGCTTTATCAAAGGCCTGCATAGTCTGCTGCACCCTGACGAGGAGGATGTGGTAGTGGCCGCATTTCTCCTCCTTCTCCTCCTTCTCCTCCTTCTCCTCCGTGCCCTTTTCTTCTGCAGTGTCGTCTGCTTCGGAATCTTGACCGTCTTGTTGTCCAGCTTCATCCTCATCTTCGGACGAGTCTGACGCGACATCAATGGGACGTACGATGCTGCAGCCATCTAAGCACTTGTTGATGAGATCTGGGTACGCGGTACTCCAGCCATACATGTGCTTCATGAGCTCCGTGTGCCAGAACTTTGGTTGCTCAGGGTTCTCGCATGCCTCAATCACCCAATAGAGAGCCTGCAATACTTCATCATTGGTGCACATCGCGCAGAGCCCGCCTGCGAGAGCTTCTTTGCCAGAAGCCGAGCTGGGACCGTCCGCAGGTTTTGTCGTGTTGCTCTTCTGTTCAAAGTAGCCGGGCGCCTTGGTGATGAAGACGCGGCCCACTTCGCGTTTCCTTTCCATCTCAGGGAACCTTTTGCTTATAGCGTCGATCGTACGATGGATTACGCTCAAAGAAACGTCTTTGCCATTCTCCTGATCCTCGCAGGCTTGTAGAGTCAGATGCAGCGCTGCACACCACATCTTGCTTGCACACAGCTCGCAAGGACTCCTCTTGTCTCTCGCCTGCTGGAACCTTTCCTCTGTCCATTTCAGCTCGGCTTTAAGTTTACCGATGATTTGAAAATTTTTAGTGAGCTCCTTGACCTGCTTCTGCAGCGCTGTCACCTCCGTCCTACCAGCCTTGAAGGCCTCTTTATACTTTTCTTTCCACTCAGCTGCCTTCTCCTCAACCTCTTCTACTTTCCACTCGTACTTCTCGACCTTCTTTTCCGCTATTTGGAGCTTCTTTTTGAGAGATTCGGCCTCTCTCTTCCTGGTTGTAAGGTCCTTACTGACTTCTTTCTTTTCTGTCGAGAGCTTCTTGTACTCTTCTTTTTGGACTTTCATTCTCTCCTCCAGAACCTCCTCGCGATATTCCCCCTGCTTGAGCTTCCTGTCAAGTGTTGAGTTGTCATTTTTCAGTTCTGTGATATCTTTCTTCAGTCCAGCCTTTTCTTTTGACAGGGAGGAAATCTGCTCGTTCTTTTGCTCTAGCTGGGCGTTCTTCCGCTGCAGCTGGCCGGCTACCTTTCCATAGTCCACATCAGAGTCCGAGTCGTCTCCCTCCTCCCTGAAAGAATCAAGTATAGTCCTTTGGTGTCTGATGGTTTTCTCCAGCTCACTGATCCGAGCTCTGTAGCTCTCAAGATCCTTATCGTGTGCCTCGGCTTCCATGCGAAGCTTGTCAATGCGTGGAAGAAGACTCTTCCATGGGGGAAGCTTCACTGGTTGAGAATTTGCTTCCGTCAAATCCATCTTCTGACGTTTCTCAGCGGGCCCGAGAGACGACGGAGCAGACGGGTCTAGCTGCCTCTTCCCAAGCGTGTAGCCACCTCCGGGCAAAGACGCCTGGACCTCCCCACCAGGTGCCAGCCCTGCCGTTCCAGCATCCGCCACCCTCGCAGATTGACTCGGCTGCACAAATCCAGCCCTCGGAGCCGGACCGGGACGTCTCGAATGGTAAATGGTCGTACCAGTGGAGCTTGACGTCGGGGCTGTTGACTTAGGAGGCACCTTCCAACCGAGACCACTCCTCGACTCCACATACCCGTTCTTTTGCCTTATCTGAACCCGCTCGACTGCCGCCGGCTGCGGCACGCGAACCTCCACCCCGGAATTCCTGACCCCCGAAACCGGTAGCGGCGGTACAACAGTAGGTCCCAGTGCTGATGCCGACGACGATGAGGACGCAGCAGCCACCCCATGACCCACGCCACGGCTCCTCCCCATGACCGTCGAGGCCTCCCTTGGACCCACCGTCCTCTTTTCCACAACCCTCACCTCTCCACCGCCGCCATTCGCCATCGCCACGGTGCTTCCACGCGCCCTGTTCATCGCCATCTGATCCTCCATCGTCGGCGTCGAGTCCCTACTCTCAGACTTCTCCTTTGCGTCATCCCCATCATCTCCACCATTCCCGCCCGAGCCCCTCGACCGCTGCCGCCGCTGCTCTTCCTCCGGCAGCGGCAAAAACGGCGGCCTCAACCGCACCAACGGCTCCTCCATCTCCATCCCCGCCGCCACTCCGTCCCTCCTTCCTCCCCGCTCGCGCGCCCCACCACCGCCGGCATCGCCACCGCTCGCGCTTCTCATCGGCGGCTGCTCTGCGCTACCGATGAAAATAACTTCTTCTTCTTCTTCTTCTTTCGCATCATCGTCTTGCTTCTCGTCTTGCCGCTTCTCGTCTCCCCGCTCGCTCTTCCGCTCGCTCTTCTTCTTCTGCATCTGCTTCCCCCCTTCCCCTTCTCCCTCCTCCTTGCTCGCCGCCGCCGCCGTCGTCGTCGTCGTTGCCGTGCGGTGGTGGTGGTGGTCGTCGTCGTCGTTTGCCATTTCTTTCTGCTTGCCGCCGCTGCTCGACGCCGCCGACGACGACAATGCGCGAGCGGCCATGGTCTTCTCGACGCGCTCCTCGCGTCCGATCGCGGCGCCGATCGCGGGGCTAACGTCGGGCGTGGTGGTGGGACGGACGTCGGGCGTGGTGGTGAGACGGGCGGTGTGGCGTGCTGATGGTTGCGGTTGTGGCGGTTGCGAATGCGAGATGGTGGGTGAGGCCGACGGCGTGTTGTCGTGGTGGTCGTGGTGGTCGTCGTGAGCTGGCTCGGTGGTGATGGTCGTGGTTGGCGGGGGCGACGATGAGACGGCGACGACGACGGTGTCGTGGGTGGCGGTTGGGGCGGCGTGGTGCGATGAGGGTGAGGTGCGGGAACCGGGTGGTGGTTGTGGTGGTGGTGAGTTGTCTTCGGCGGGTGGGTCGGCGGCGGCGGCGGCTGTGGGAGGTTGGTGGCGCGGGGTTGGGACTTGGCTTGACATCGGAGAAGGGTGTTTGTGTGAGGGGAATGGGTTGGTTTCGGTGAGGTTGTAGTTAGGATGGGTGGTGGGTTGGAATGTTTGTGAGGTCGTGGACCTGTGGTGAAGTATGGGGTTGGGGAGAAGTGAGGATGGATGAGTCGGGAGTGAGCTGTGTGATGCGGCGAGGTTCAGCTGCCGCAGGCGGTAAGTAGTGACTCTGATAGCGAGCCGGCGGGTAGGCGATGTGTCTGACAACACCGGTACTGAAGAGGCTGGAGCCGATGGTCTTGGTTAAAGATGAGTGTTGTGGCCTTTGGTTCGAGGTTTGTGCGAGTTGGGGATGTTTGCGAGATGTTGGTTGATGGTGTTTGGTAGAGAGGGATGGAGAGTTGCAGATGATCACGTCTTAAATCCACAGGTACAAGTATGGATGAGTGGTTTCCCTTCTGGTCAATTGCTGCTCCTTCTTCCTACGTGGATTCCCGAGACATCAAGGTTCAAGCATGCAACTTGATAGGTACTGTCGAAGTCTAGTTATACTCAGTCAATTTGGGCTCGTCCGCCGGATTGTAACATATCTGAGCACTCTCTGGACGTTTCGTCGACCTTTGGCAGGAATTAAAGGCAAGTGAGAGTGAAACTTCTTACTTTCAATCACCGTCAAAGGGTCCGGTTGAGAGCTTACATAGCGGTACCCTATGGGACTCATGTTGCCATGTACATAGCACTCCTCGAGTGATTGAAAGTGCGTTTTTGTCTTTCTCTTTCTCCGAACAAGAAACGGTATGTGTCTTCTAAAAAGAACGCAAACAAGGTCTTCAGTCCGAAAATATCCAAGGAACAGTCTGAGATAGCCCATCCCAATCCTCCTGAAACGACGGTTACGCACGGCTGAACTTATCGCCGCACGCAGCTCTTGAATCGGTTTCGCTTGCCTTCTGACGTGGGAGATTCTCCAACTCCAATCTTCCCTTTCCCTTTCCCTTTCAACTGATGCTGTGAACGTGTTTGGTCTGGCAGTGTCGGCTGCATTCCCGTTTTTCCATCAATCATCAAACTGTACACCTCCTCGAAGCCATCCGGGCATGATTGTGTCCCACCGGCGTTCTGGCAACAAGTCTTTGCCAAAAAAAAAAATTAAAGGAAATTGGCGCTAAAAAGTGTGCTCTCGGCGGGGTATGGATATGGTAGCGTCCCTATGCAACCTCTGACTATGTACGAAGTTCGATGCTCATGCAACACGCCCCTGTATAGCTGTAAACAGGACGAAGAAACCGCGGTATCGATCAGCTTGATCCGCAAGTGTTCCCCTCGACATCAACGCCACGCGCGAAACCTCTCTTGCAACAGTAAGCAATGCCACTTCCTTCGAAACTCGTCCGTCCCCGGAAAGTCCGCCACCATCCTGGCCGCGCGTTCCACTCCCGCAACCCCCAACGCCCCCAGCAGCTCCTCGATCCGCCTCTCGAACCACCTCAGCAGCTCGTCCCCTCCCCCTCCGGCCGCCGTCGACTTCTCCGCCAGGAACCACCCCACGGCCAACGCCCACAAAACGGGGGCCGCGTCCAACCCCCGTCCGGTCACTTCCGCCCTGCCGCCGCCACCGCCCCGCTGCTCGATCCAGACCGCCGCAACCGCCTCCCCACTTCCACGGTCACCCACCACCCCTCCTTGCCCCATCTCGTCCTCGTCCTCCTCTTCCGTTTCCTCTTCCGTGTCCTCCTCCACCTCCCCCCCATCCCCATCCTCCTCCCCCTCCCCCCCTCCCACCACCACCCCCGCCCCCACCAACGCCCCCCTCAGCCTCCCCAAAATCGCCACATGCATCTGCGCCGCCGCCGGCAGATCGCTCAGCGCCCCCCACAGATACGCGTGCGCGGCGTGCAGCAACCACCCAGCATCCCCCACAATCCCCTCCCCCTCATCTTCCTCCTCCCCCTCCTCCACCACCACCACAACCCCCCCGCCGTCCACCCTTGCCAGCTCCAGCAGCAGCGCGTGCGCCGCGTCGTCCAGCACGGCGGCGACGCCGTTCTCGGCGCGGGGGTCGGCGTGGATGGCGGGGCGCCAGGCGGCGCCGGTGGCGGCGCTGACGAGGGTGAGGGCGTGGAGGACGCGGAGGACGCGGAGGATGCGGACGGCCGGAGGATGCTTCGTGCGGAGGGGGAGGGGGATGAGGTGGGCGGTGGTGCGGGCGTGGGCGGCGGCGACGGCGGGGAGGAAGGAGGGGGGGAAGGGGGAGGGCGAGTGGGTTGAGGAGGAGGAGGAGGGGGGGGAGGAAGAGGAGGAGGAGGGGTCGTCGACGTCGAACGGTGGCGGCGGGCGGGCCGGGCGGAGGGTGGACGAGGGAGGCAGCTGGTAGGCGGCGCAGATGTGCAGCTCGCACCAGACGACGGCGCGGCGGGCGAAGCGGTGGAGGACGTCGATGCCGCCCTTCAGCCGCACCAGCTCGCGGGCGGCGGCGATGTGGGAGAGGGCGGCGGCGCGGTCGGGGAACATGGTCTGGAGGGGGGGGATGTCAGTTGCTTTGCGGTTCTCTCGGGATGTTGATGGGCGTACGGCGGTGCAGCCCAGGGCGGCTATTGCGTAGACGTAGGCGTCCGAGACTTGGTGCCACTGCTTCGACGAGGATTTCCGCGACGGCAGGTTCTCGCGGATGGACTGCAGGGCGCGTTGCCTCAGGGCGAAGTGGCTCGTCTTCCAGCGCGGACAGGGGCTGATGGCGTCGCGCAGATGGGCGACTTCGGCGAGGAAGACCAGGAGGCTGGTTTCGTCGGAGGCCATTACGTCCCAGAGCGTGTTGTCGCGTCTGGCGACCATGTTTTTGTTCGGGCTGCGAATGAGTTTGTCTTTTGGTTTTGGGTTAGAATTGATGTCGCCGGAGATGGTCATGTACATACGTACCATCGGTGAGCGGAGGGGCGCCGGGATAGTTGTCGAAATCTAACCGTGTTTCGCGTCAGCAAGTTTGAGAGCTTACGCACATGTACGATGGCTCCTTACAGTATGCGAAAATGTCATGCATGCCCGAGAAGGTCTTGACGGGTAAGGCATTGAACGGATCTGCGGTCGTCACACTCGCATCCTGCATCGGACTTTGCGAATTGTAGATCCGAACAAGCGCGTCTGAAGTGGACGATGCGTCTGCATCCTTTTCACCCTTCTTTTTCCCGGCTTTACGGCCTTGCAGCAGTCCCCGGCGCCGTTTGGCTTCATGCGTGGCGAAGGTGACTTGAGCGCGAATCTCGCGTCTCTCCCGGCGGGTTTTGGGGGCCCCTACATCCACGAATAGCAGCGTCGAGGGCGGCTGGACTCCGCTGGATATAAATGTTGGTCGGGCTCCTCGCCAGGACGGAGCGTCGGCTGGCGCCATGGTATCCAAGAGGGATCTCTGTCTGTGCGGGCTGAGGTAACTCGGGATGATGGAATTTGTGGAGTTGGATTGTAGGTATGCCCGAAGCCTCGAGGCCGCTTCGTTTATCGCAGGTGGGGGCGGGAAAACGAACTAATAATAAGCGGCTTACGTGCAGCGCCCGCCACGCGACACACGCTGATCTGTTCCGTGAAAAGAAGGGAACATGGCTGGAAATGGAAGGAGCTTTGTAGCCCTATATATGCTTTACGTGTGACTTCCCAGCATGCAAGAACTTATGATGTCATCGGGCCGTAAGAGCTGTTTCCGGAGGCGATCCACTACTGACACCTTGACCGATACCTCTACTGATGGCTCTCGATTGGTCTGGACATGTTCAACTACATTAGTAATAATATTGAAGTCCAGAAGAAGCCGAGTCGTACATATATCCCCGCTGTCATGTCCCGCCCCCACCTGGCTCCCCAGCAATCACATGTTCGGTTTATAGGCTTGAGGATTTGAACCAACCGCGGGCAAGGCTGATACTAGTGTTGGTCTTCGCCGCCGAAAAGGTGAGTACACACATAACCCACTCGACGTGGCCGGCCAGCCTTGTCTTCATCCAAGGCTTCCAGATAACGCAGATATCATAGAGCTTCCATGCTGCCTTTCGAGTCGTACAAACACAGCCACAACTACATGGATCTTGGCGTTGAGCGGGCTTCAGCCTGGCCCCATCCAACGTCTCATGTCTTTTATCCCCCTCTCAACATTATCCCGAGTTGCCGTCAAGCTCTAAACGACCAAACCGGCATTCGAGTCACTTCCATGCTGGCATGGTACAACGAAGCAAGCCGATATCAGCGCTTGGTGTAACGTGCACACCGACGTTCTTGATCCGAGACGTTGATGTGCGACCAGACTGGGCCACTGGAGACGTCGTGGGTACAATCTTACTTCATCTCCTACGACTCCTATAGGTATCTAGACTTTAATGCTCGCAACTAAGGCGAGAATGAATTGATATTGATGAAGCCATGGTCAAGGGTAGTTGGCATCAGCTACCGAGAAAGTCGTTAGGATAGTTTGACGTAACTTTACCGAACGCGGTTCGAAGGACGAGAAAGATGGCACAGCAAGTTACATGGGATTTTATCCTTTCACGTGTCCTTTCCTTCAAGGTCACCGTTCTTCACGGATTGCGAAGTAAACAACTGGACATAAGATTGAACTACCTGAGTAAATAGGATGCGATGGCTTTGGTAGACAAATTCCGGCTAGGCTCATTTATTGTGTGTGCAGCACACACCGCGGCGGTTTGCTGTGGCTGTTGCTGCATGCACCCTTACAGGTTCAACACCAAACCAAAAAACTTGCGACGGCATCACTCACTCACACTGTCCCCCTCCTCCACCCTTTTCTTTCATGGTTCCATCCACACCGGAAGATTTCTTCTTCTGCTCAACACAACAGCAGCCCGACTAAGCACGCATTTCGCAAAAAGGGCGCGTAACGCAATATCACTTAAATCTACTCTAGAGCACCGAGAAAGCATCCGAGAGTTGACAAATCACCGGGAGACACATACCAGTGGGCAAACAGTCGGGTCTACGAGAAGCGCGGTGCAGCATGGGAAGGACCTCCAAGGTCGAGGGGTAGCAAAAGCTTCAATCAATCAATCAATCAATCACTCAGCATGATAACGAGGAGCTTTCCGCCAACTACATGATACGCAAAAAGGTAAAACGACGTAGCCAAGGCTAAAGAGGCGACAGCAAAGCATATCAGAAAGATGAAAGAAAGGGTCGAAAAGTAAAGAGGGGGAAAAAAAGGATAAGGGTTCGGGGTTCAGGGGAATGAACGGGGAGGGAGATACGCTTCCGAGCATGAATTTCAGGAGAGGGGGGGAGGGGGGGAAGAAGATCTGGAGAAGAAGAAAAAAACGTAGATCCAAAGCTAACACACAAAACAACCGGAGTTCAATTCTTTGTACACATCGCATTACACGCTTTTTGGAATGTCGAGACATGCTGCGTTGGTCTGTGGAGAGATGGAGGGAGATCAAAGAAAAAAGGGGGGCTCGCTCGAGGAAAAAAAGATTTACGAAGGGGTCGGCGCCAGACGGGTGAGAGAAATATGCATGCGCGTCGTGGAGAGTAAAAGAAGGGGGTAAATGGGTGTGGAGATTCCTGTGCAAGGACCAAGCTCCCCCGCCACACAAGGAAACTCCGAACCATCCGTGCCCAAGGTGAATCAAGCCCGGGATGTGAACACTGCCGCAACGGAAATAATAGGACGCATGCGTGCCAAGAAAAAAAAAGGTAGAGACCCATGTATTTGATGAATTAACGCCTGCATCAACAGGCAGTGAAAGGAAAAAGAGATGAAACAATAGGTCAGAGTTCTTCGATGATGATGAAGCGTCAAAAACGATCTGTTCAACACGATGCATGATGCCGCAGAGGTGGTATCGGAAGCGCCGGAGATAAAAGGGAACCAACGACAAAACGCCGGGAGCACAACAGCGCCGCAAGCCCGACGGAACCAAACGAGAACACGGTAGGCGTACATTCGAAACGCGCATGCGCGTGCCGGGCGCCCTTCTATGGCGAGAAGCTCTGCGCGGGGATCTGGGGCGGCACAGACGGCTTGGCCTGTTGCTGCGGGCTCTGGGGGCGCGACCAGAAATCCAGCGATGCGATGGTATCCTCGCCCATCTCGTCTTCGTAGGCATACAGGATCTTGTGAGGCTCAGAGTCAGCATGCATCCACTTACCGCCAAATGATGCCAGCCTTGGTGATTCCTTACCTCTCTCGTAGAAGAGTGCAGCATCCTGATGTTCTTCGCAGTCAAGATATGGACCAGCATCCCCGTCTCCATGTGCCTTATTTCGATGAAGCTGGGCTCGAACGCAAGGATGTACGGGTTGAATATGGCAAACGCCTGCGGCGTGCCCTCCCACGTGATCTTCCAGTCCGGACGCGCCCGCCAACCGTTGCGGTTGACGAAGAACGAGAAATCCGTGTAGCAAAGCAGGAACTCGGACGACAGACGCTCGATGTGGATGGGCTTGATGTTCTCGCGCCTTGCAACGAAGTCCAGAGAAGTGTCGGCTTGATCCAGCAGGGACTGCGTTTCGAGAGTCTCGAGGGACACGACCTCGAAACCCTTGGCACAGCCGACGCAAAGCTTGGAGCGCAGGAAATGGATCGATGTCGATTCCGTGGGAATGTAGAATTCCTATCGTCGCGTTAGTTGCAAGAGCGACGTGAGCCGACGCGGCCCGATGGGATCCTACCTTGTACGGCTTGAGCACATCCTGGCCACCGGCCAACATCCTGGAGAAACCAGTCTTCTTCGACTTCTTGGCCATGTTTTCCATGGGCTCGTACACCTTGATCGTCGTCGAGAGGGCCGACGTCTTGACGCAACACACGAGGTGCTGACCGACACATACGCCGGCCTTGAAGAAGTTGGCATGGCAGATCTTGCGACCCCTTTTGGACACCGAGCCTTGGTTCTCGTCGGGGTCCAGCGCTTCCAGAGGATACGAGTACATGGTCTTGTCGGAGAGAACCAGGAGGATCTGGTGCTGCTCCAGGACGTCGATTTGAGTGACCGTCTTGCATTCCAAGACCCGCTTCGGCTTGATAGAAGCGTCTCTCGGCCTGCGGTCAGCAACGTAAACACCAAAGTCAGTACCGTAGGCCAGCTTTCGGCCACCATCTGCTTATGGATTAGCAACCAACCTCCAAGACGAAAACGAAAATACTGACCGAGAGGCACGCAGCAGTTGACCTTGATGGCCTGGTTGAAGAAGCCTTCGCACACAATCTCCTTGGTGAAAATATTACTGCGGTCCCTGAGGTTCTTCTGTTGCGTCTGAATGTGCTTCATCCACTTCTCCTGGGAGATCTGCGTCGATGCGTACAGCGTCTGCTCGTAACCGCCCTTGCCCAGGTGTTTAAAGGTGATCGGGTAGCCCTGTTGTTTATTGTCCGCTTTCGCACCTGCATTCAAATTGGTTTTGTTGGCGCCGAGGCTTAAGCTGGATGAGGACCGTCTTGCCATACCTTGCTTGGGCAAAACCTCCTCCATTTGCGTAATCACCAGAAGCTCCAGCGGAATTGGTTTCTTGTACACCTTCATCTCCTCCTTCTTGTTGACGGTCTTTATCCTGACAAGCAGAACCGCGTGATCGAATAGGTAGGCCTGGATGTCGCTGGTGTTATCGGTGGGTGTCTTCTTCAACGAGCCCTTGAAGATGAGTTGCCGGTTCTCCTCTGTCAGCTTCAAATCCACATATTCACCGGGACGGAACTTCAGGTCCCTGTTAAGCTGCACCAAGTTGAAATGGTTCTCCGCCCTTCCGGATTCGACGTTGACCTTGGAAAGGGTGTCCTTAATGATCACAATGGCCTTGGGGATGTCCTCCTTGTCTGGGTTGTCATCTGCCGTGTACTTCAACACGTTCTCGAGCAAAAGCGGATAACGCGCCAATCTCGTCGTCGGCTTCGTGAGGTAACCGTTCAACTCCAGCTTCCTTGATTCCTTCATCCTCTCAACCTCTTCCACGAACTTTGCGAATGCCGGGTTCGTCTTCTTCTCGTGTTCGAACTCATACTTGCCGAAAAGCTGGTTTGCGCCATACTTGATAAACGGTCCGAAATGCGGCACGTACTCCCCGAAGATATCTCCGACATTGTGCACGACAGGCGCTTGTTGTTGTCTGCGCGTCAGAGATTCCGCAAGACGGGCGTTGACCTTGTAAACCTCCTGGCAGTTGGAGAAGACGGTGCGGATGAACTTTTCGCGGCGGTGTTCCGGAATCGGCGACGTTTGGGGGTTCCGCAGGGGCTTCATCCAGAAGTCGCGAAGATACTCCAGATCCTTCACGAAGTCTCGCTCGGTGTACATCAATTCGGAAATAACCTCCTGGCGCTTCTTCTCCTTGTCGGTGATGCTGTCGGCGATTTCCTTGGACACCGTCATAATCCAGAGCTTCTTCTCGTCGTCGGGGTCGTCTTCGTGGAGACTGGTCTTCGATTCCTGCTTCTTAAGACCTGGCTGAGGCTTCAAGTTCAACCGGGCCTGCTGTTCCAACCTCCTGGGGCAAGCAATGGAGTAGCACAGTTTATCACGTGTGCAAGTCGGGGAGTAACATTCGGTAAGGAGGGTAAAGACGCCGTTGACCTCGGTCGAGTCCTCCATGAGGGTCTCGCGGAATTGGTAGACCTCGGCCTGCGAATCGCGTAATCTGTGCGCATACGTGACTTCGTGGAAGAACTTTTGCGCATCCAGAGACCGGCCCAAAAGAAGCGCAAGATTTCTGTCCGATGTCCTGATGATGTACCCTATGAGCTCCACCGCTTCGGCGCCGGTGAAAGCGCTTTGGTAGACCAGACCATCCTTATCCTTCTCGCCCAACACGATCCTCTCCCGGAACACCTCGGCGACCCTGGACAAAAGCGCTGGGTAAACCAATGGCCGCTCTCGCGGGGCTCCAACCGCTCCCTGGCGGCCAGAGCCAGACTTGGTCGGCTTCAGCGCATTCTCGCCGGCTTCAGACGGTGGGCAGATGGTGGAGGCCATGGACATGGTCCTTTGCGTGCTGAAGCTTCCTTGACTCGGACTTCTTGTCTTCGTGCCCGGTTGGGGAACGAAAGGCTGTACGGGGGCGCCAGGCGAGGGGCGCTCCATGGGCACACCGTTGGGTTCCTGCTTCGGACGGTTCGGTATGACGCGCCCGCTCATGGTCTGGGCGTATTCATGATCACGGTTAAAGGACGAAAGGGACATGGTTCTCTCGTCGGAGCGCTCGGGCACCACGCGTCCGGAAGCGGTCATCCTGGCTGGGTTCGTGTAGGGAGCCTGGCGGAAGGTGTGGGCGGGGTTCACATTGTAGCCAGGGGGGTAGATTTGCGGGCGCGGGGCGGAGGCAAGCGATTGCGAGCGGTACGCATCGGAGTTCAGGGCCGGACCGGGAGCGCCGGGAGGAAACCTCTGGGGGAGCGGCTTGTTGGCGTAGCCTTGGGGTGGCGGCATGCCGCGCGGGTCCATGCGCTGGGGCATGTCGTACGGACGGCGGTCGGGGCGGATCGGCTGCGGCAAGTAGTGGCCTTGAGGCTGGCCGCGCGGAGGAGCTGGGCCGTTCGGAGGACCTCTTGGCGGCGGCATGTAGCCGTTGGGCTGGGGTGGGCCGTAGCCGTTGGCCCCGGGCCTCATGGGTGGCATGCGCTGCATCATGTCCGAGACCTGGCCCGACATGGTGGCGGCGCGGTCCGGCGGGCGCTGGAAGGATTGCGATGTCATTGTCTGCGAGCGACCGTCCTGCGGGCGGGCGCCGAAGATGTCGTTGAAGGCGGCATCGCGACCCCCATGGCCGTAACCGGCAGGACGGCCGTAGTCCCTCCCCTGCTGAGCGCTATAGTCTGCCATGTGGAGCTAGCCAGCACGGCGATGTGCGAGGAGCAGCGCGGCAGCCCGCTCCTCAGCGTGTGGGTGTGGTTGCGTGGCCCTGGGCGGGAGTGAGGGATGCGAGAGGCAGGAGTGGACGGGGCGGCGTTGGCTTGGATAACCCTGCAGCGATCGGCAGGACGCGCTCGCGGCTCTGTGGACGGGGGCAGACGTTCAGCGAGCGTTCGGCGGCAGCACTCGGGGTGGGGTGGGGGGAGAGTGCAGACTTGTCTGCTGGGACGGTGCTGGTGCTCCTGGGAGGCGGCCGGGAGAGCGGGCGTGGTCGCGGCTGGGGCACGATATCTGTCGTCTAACGGCCGAGGGGGCTCGAGGTGCGCAGGGGCGAGGCCGAGGAGCAGGCGGGCGCGGCGGATAGCAATGAGCGGGGAGAGAGAAGCAGAGGGGTAGTCGCTAGATCCGTCGGCCTTGGGCTGGGTTGAGGGTCTAGAGGTCGAGGGCCTGGGGTTGTCTCGCGCGAAGAACGCTCCAGGGCTAAGGCCGCGTGAGTGCCGCCAAAGCGTCCAACCTTAGGTTCCGCCGCCGACGAGCGCAGCGTCTCAGCTTGCACCCAAGCACCCACCCCATCAACACCACCACCGCATCCACGCCTCGCCTCTCCATCGCCCAGCCCGCCGCTGCACCGAACCGCCGCCTGCACCGCCATGGAGTCCGATCTGACCCCCAAGTTCGCGCCCTTCTTCGGCATGGTACGTCGCCCACACCCGTCGCAGCAGCACACCGTCCAAGTTGGCTAACACTCTCCAGGGCGGAATTGCCTTCGCGGTAAGCTTGCTCCCATCACGCCCGCCTGCTAATCTCTCGCTGACCCGCCGTCAAGATGATCTTCGGATGTACGTCGCCCGCAGACTCGATGCAGCCATCGCCGCTCCCGCAAAGCAACACCCACTAACAACCGCGCAGGCGTCGGAGCTGCATACGGCACGGCCAAGTCTGGCATCGGCATCTCCGGTGTGGGCACCTTCAGGCCTGACCTGATCATGAAGGCAAGCACTGCGCCAGCGCTGCCGAAGATGCGGGCGAGCTAACCTCTGGCAGTCGCTCATTCCAGTCGTCATGTCCGGTATCATCGCCGTCTACGCACTGGTCATCGCCGTCCTCATTGCCGGCGACATGGGCCCGCCGCCGGGGCAGAACTACAGCTTGTTCAGCGGCTTCATGCACCTTGCGTGCGGCCTGTCGGTCGGTCTGACGGGAACTGCCGCCGGATACGCGATTGGCAAAGTGGGAGACATGGTGCGTTTGGAGTCACGGAACACCGGGGGGCGCTCTGTGCTGACTTCATCAGGGTGTGCGCTCGTACATGCAACAGTCAAGGATCTTCGTCGGCATGGTTCTGATTCTCATTTTCGGCGAAGTCTTGGGCCTCTATGGGTATGCACCGCGCTCTACGACGACCGAACCAGCAGGGCAGCAACTGACGACTTGGCAGGCTTATCGTCGGTCTGATCCTCAACACTCACAGCAGGGGTTAATCATCTGTTCTGATGAAGCATGCGTGGGATCCCAGCAGACCCCTGCTAGTGCACGGGTGACGTGCTCGACATGTCTGCTACACGGGAGGAACTCTGGACAGCATCACCGGGGTCTGTGGTGCTGCTTCTGGCGTATGGCGTATCGGTTCTCTCGCACCGCGACGGCCCTAACGCGAGCCAGAAGGCGGTGTATGTACGCTTGTGTCATGCCGTGGCGAATGTATTGTACGAAGGGAAATAAAGGGAGTTTACGGTTCACGTGGCAGATAAGACAGCGATGCGACGGCATAGCAAACCGAGATTCGTCATGCGGTCAGTGCCGGCGCCGAAGTTTTCATGCAAATAGAGAGATTGAGATGGCGTTTGAGTTCGGGACGGCATTGGGCGGCGCATGACTTCGGCGACTCGGCAGCGAGTGACGTCGGGGCGGACAAAATAAGCTCTGGAACAAGCCCGAACTCTATGGCTATATTTGTCGAGGGGCCGGTGGATCTCGTTGCCCAGCGTGTCGGTTTGCACTCGCCAGGCGACGTGATCTGCCTCATCGTGCTTGTGTAGGCATTTGAATCTCATGTCCGGACGCGATTATCTGCATTCAAGACTCACGTCTACGTCCGGATGTTGAATCCATCTACCTATGCAGGAAGGGTGTGGCGTCGTTTGGGGCTCAGAGGGCTTTGTATGTACATGCGGACGGCCGGCTGTATCCGAGATATCGCACCCTACCTACTTTCGTGGGCAGTTGAACCAACATCTGGACGCGATTGTCTGTATTTAAAACCGACATTTACGTCCGGACAATGGGTTCAACTGCCCATCTGTGTAGGCGTCTTGGAATCCGTTGTGAGGGCGACCGGACCAACCTAAACGATCATGCTCACCCGCATTTACTTATATCCGGACGTAGATGTGAGTTTTGAATGCAAAAATTTGCGTCCGGGCATTGGATTCGACTACCTACGTAGTGGGCTCAAACCTTCCGTCACCGTCACCTGGTGTGCCCTGAGCACGGCCGCCGGCCGGCGTGTTCCCAGGCGGCCCGCACGTGCGTCATTCCTGCACGGCTGGGCCCCCACGCTGCAGGCGCCGGCAGGGACGAGCGGCTGGGCTGGACCAGGCGCGGTTGGGCGAGGGTGGCTGTGGTCCCGGAGGCAAGCAGAGGCGGCGATTATCGGGTGGGTGCTGGTGGAGAGTCGCGGACGGGCTTAGGGGGGCATTGGGGCATTGGGGCGCTGGAGGGCGGCGTTCTTGGTGGATGGGGCGGTGGGCGGGACCGGGGCCTTGTCAGCGGCTGTCAGATGAAGCGTGAAGCGTCATTGCTGAGATTCGCGCCGGCTCAGGCCCCTCTATCAAAACACAAGCACCCAAATCGCGACCGCCGGTTTACCTCACCTATCCAGCTGCCCCAGGCACCGAACCACGCGCCGGCCTAGCACGCGCCATGTGCTGAGCCTCCTCCCACGCACCTCGAGATCCATCAGCGCCCGTCCGCCCGCAGAACCTTCGTCGCCCAAGCGCATCGGCCATGGCCGCAGCCGCGATGCACCACCTCGTCCCGCATAGCATGCGCAGTTCACACAACGACGACCCACACCACCACCACTACTCGCAGCAGATGGCGCAGCGCGAGCAGGAAAAGCACCATCTGGCCGCCTGGGAGGCGGATAAGCAGACGCTCGAGCCCGACGTCGTCGCCCAGGACCCGGCCAAGAAGCGCGTCGGCCACTCTTCGCGCCACCTGCGCTGCGAGGACTTTGAGCTCATAAAGACTCTGGGCACCGGTATGCGCAATGCCTGCTCTCCGCGCGGCGACAGCCTGCTAAGCCTGTGCCTTGTTAGGGACGTTTGCGAGAGTCTGGCTTGCGCGCCTGTCCAGCTCTCGGCAAGGCGACGCGGACAAGGTCTTTGCGCTGAAGATCCTCCGCAAGGTCGACGGTATGCCTTCCAGCACGCCCCCAGCACGCCTTTGCGCCTGACCATGCGCCAGTGATCCGCCTCAAGCAAGTCGAGCATGTGCGCAACGAGCGCAACGTCCTGGCCGCCGTTGCCGGCCATCCCTTCATCACCACCATGGTCGCAAGTTTCCAGGACCACGACTCCCTCTACATGCTTGTCAGTAGTGCGCCCGAGCCCGCCAAATCCCGCTCCCGCTTCCGCTCCCGCTCCCGCTGACTCCCTGTCCGCAGCTTGATTACTGCCCCGGCGGCGAGGTCTTCAGCTACTTGCGCCGAGCACGTCGCTTCAACGAGCCGACGTCGCAATTTTACGCCGCCGAAATCGTGCTGATTTTGGAGTTCCTCCACGAAAAGGAAGGAGTCGCTTACCGAGACCTGAAGCCCGAGAACATTCTCATAGACGCAGACGGCCACCTCAAGCTGGTGGACTTCGGCTTCGCGAAGAAAGTCGAAAACAGTCAGTCGTCGTTGCGATTCCTTCGGTGAATGTGCTAACTGGGGTCAAGGGGAAACGTACACATTATGTGGCACTCCCGAATACCTGGCGCCGGAAGTAATCAGGAATACGGGTAACGTTGCTTTGCTAGTGCTGCTTTGGACGACGGGCTGACGGAAAAACAGGCCACGGCTGCGCCGTTGACTGGTGGGCTTTTGGAATTTTGGTCTACGAATTCCTCGTCGGCCAACCACCGTTCTGGGACCAAAACCCCATGAAGATTTATGAGCAGTATGATCTTCGGAAGGCTGCATCGCCTTGCATCAATCGCCGCTGACTTTTTCGTCTCCCAGGATTGTTGAGGGCAGAGTCCGCTTCCCATCCGCCATGTCTCCAGACGCACGAGACCTAATCAGCAAGCTGTGCACTGTCGACACGTCCAAACGACTGGGTAACCTCAAGGGAGGAGCTGCAGCAGTGAAATCGCACCCCTGGTTCCGGCATATCGACTGGGATGCGTTGTACCACCGCAAGGTGCAGGGACCGATTGTACCACATCTGCGCGGGCCTGCCGACACGCGGAACTTTGACGAGTATGACCCGGAGCCCGAAGGCCGTGCGCCGTACACGGAGGACATGGCCAAGAAGTACGACGAGATGTTCAAGGATTTCTGAGAACGACCATGACGCACGAATCAAAAAAAAAAGACCAAAAAAAAAAAAGGAAACGGTGACGACGATAAAGCAGACTGCGGAATCAACGGTGCGGTGTTGAGGAGTGCGCTAAAGAGCAGAGGCAGCATCGCAATGGCTACGACGACTACGAGCGATCTCTGTACTCAACCGGTGTTTTACGGGAGGGCTTGGGCGGCTTGATACCTTTTGGAATCATCACGTACATTGGGTACAGCATTAAATACTTGTTTTTCCCCTATTTTTTTCCTTTTCAGTTTTCCAACGGCAGACGCTGTACAGTGTACCTAACTAGTCTTAGTTGTTGCCGTAGTACTCTCCTTTGCTGGGTATTGTTGCAGTTTACTAGTAGATGTGAGAGCAAGGACGAGGATCAGATACGATGAATGAATGCGCGGCGTTCTGGCTGAGTTTCGAATTGCCAACCACGTAGGTGGTGGAATCCATTTGTCCAGACGCATTTGTTTCACATTTAAAACCCAGAGTCACGTCCGGACACTCACGTAAGTTGGAAATAATATAATTACTCTGTACACGTGGAAGACAACACATGGCAGAGGCATGTGGATACCGCGTAGCACGGTCGAAAAGCGTGCTCGGCAGGTGGCGGCAGTACAACTCGATGTGGTGTACGGATCCCCCATGCAAGATCGATCCTAGGGCCTCAACAACTGGAGTGCAGTCCCACCACCAAATGATTGCAGTCGGTAGGGGGGTGTATAAGCCGCCGACCACTTGCCTAATCGGGCAGTTGGGTGGGAAGCGAGCCAACCCCGCGCATTTCCAGGCCCGTTGCCGGAACCCCGCATCCTTGACCAGCAACGCTGTCCACTCGCTCCACTCCGCTGATATCCGCTCCGCGCCCATGCCCATGCCCATGCCTCTTGTCTCGCTCGCATTACCCGAGGCCGCAGCAGCTCGCCCCCTCCCGCACCGCTGGCTGCCTGGCTGCCGCTCAAGGCTCAGCAGCGCCCGTCGACCATCCATGTCGCCTCCCGTTCGAGTTCCTCTCCCACCATCATGCTGCGCCGCTCCGCACTGGTGCACCGCTGCTCCTCTGGCGCTGCCTTCGCCAAAATATCCTCTTTCTCGCGTGCCCGCCCACCTCGCCGGCGGAACCTGCCCTGGTTTGCCCCGACGTCATCGCTGCGGCTGCCCATCGGTTGCCGTGGCCTGTTGACCCAGGCTTTTGCTACTGGCCCTACCGAGGTACTGCGCCTTGATCGATTTTCCCTCGACTATACCTGTAAATTCTGGCTAATGCCACGTGCAGCCGCCATTGCTGGAACAGACGGTGGGCGAACATTTCTCTTCGATAGTAGCCAAGCATGGTGATCGCAAAGCGTGAGCATTCCCACTTCTCCCTTCGCATCGAAAAAAACGCCGTTGCTGAGTTGGTTCCTCCAGTGTCATCTCGCGACACCAACAAGCCCAGCTCACGTATGATGAACTGGATCGAGCAAGCAACGCCCTTGCCCGAGGATTGCAACGCCTCGGTGTGAAGAAGGGCGATCGAGTGGCCGTAACTTTGGGCAACAATATCGAACATGCAACAGTAAATTGATCCGTGCACCAGTAGCCGGCTATCGACTAACCAGAAATCCAGTTGACATATGCACTCTTCAAACTCGGCGGCATCCTCGTCCCCTTGAATCCAGCCTTCAATGCTGCCCAGGTCGTCTCCGCCCTTTCTCATCTCGAAGCCTCCCACTTGATCATCAGCACCGAGACGAACCTTCCCCGCAAGGAGCCACGTTCGACCGTTCCGCTTTTGACTCACCTGCTACCAAACCTCCGGGGAAGCTCCCGCGTAGAGTCCGAACTGGTGCCTTCCCTGAAAGCAGTTGTGATCGTGAACAACTCCGACGGCCGAATCGACACCGACGAATTCTCCTGTCTGACGCGGTATCAAGATGTCGCAGCACAAGGGACGGATGCCGAACGGCCCTTGCCCGACCAGATGCTCCATCCCAACGACATCGTGAACATCCAATTCACCTCCGGCACGACGTCCATGCCGAAAGCCGCCTGTCTGACCCACAGGTCGATCCTGAACAACGGCAAGAGCATAGGAGACAGGATGCTCCTGACGCCCGAAGACATCGTGTGCTGCCCACCACCTCTCTTCCAGTAAGCACCTCCCCCCCTCACCACCCCCCTCCCCCTTCCCAAACCAAAAAAAAACCCCCCATCGTCTCACACTCCCCCGCTTCTCCCCACAGCTGCTTCGGCTGCGTCCTCGGCTACATGGCCACCGCCACCCACGGCTCCACCATCGTCTTCCCGACCGAATGCTTCAACGCCGAAGCCGCGCTGCGCGCCGTGCAGGAATACCGCGCCACCGCCCTCTACGGCGTGCCGACCATGTTCCTGCAGGAGCTCGAGCTGCTCGCCTCGGGCGCGGTGCCCTCGACCGGCCTGTCCCAGCTGCGCACGGGCATCGCCGCCGGCAGCTCCGTCCCCGCGGAGCTGATGCGCCGGCTGCACCGCGCGCTCAACCTCACGCAGCTGACCATCTGCTACGGCATGACGGAGACGAGCCCCGTCAGCGCCATGACGACGACGGACGACCCGCTGGCGAAGCGCGTCGGGACGGTGGGGAGGCTGCTGCCGCACGTGACGGCCAAGGTGGTGGATGTGGCGGACCGGACGCGGGTGGTGGGCGTGGGCGAGAGGGGCGAGCTGGTGGTGAGCGGGTACCTGACGATGAAGGGGTATTGGGGGGACGAGGAGCGGACGGCGGAGGTGCTGGTGCCGGACGGGGAGGGGAGGTTGTGGATGCACGTGAGTTGGGGGTTTTTTTTTCCTTTTCCCCCCGTTCCATTCCTCCCCTCTTACATGCACCATCATCTGCTTTGCTTCCATTTTTCCCCCCCATGTTTCCCCCCTCCCTCCCTCCCTCCCTCCTTCTCCCGGCTAATTCCCCGCGTCACGCGCGCAGACCGGCGACGAGGCCAGCATGGACGCCGACGGCTACGTCTCCATCACCGGCCGCATCAAGGACCTCATCATCAAGGGCGGCGAGAACATCCACCCGCTCGAGGTCGAGGACTGCCTGCTCGCGCACCCGGCCGTCCTCGACGTCGCCGTCGTCGGCCTGCCCGACGAGCGCTACGGCGAGGCCGTCGCCGCCTTCCTCGTCGCGCACGACCAAGGCGCGCACGCCTCGGGCCCCGTCCCGGCGAGGGAGGTCAGGGACTGGGTCCGCCAACGGCTGAGCCACCACCTCGTCCCCAAGTACGTGTTTTGGGCCGCGGACACCCTGCCGAAGACGGCGAGCGGGAAGGTTCAGAAGTTTAGGCTGAGGGAGGAGGGGATCGGGTTGGTGGGGGAGGGGAAGGGGTTGGGGTGAGTTTGGAGTGAGTTTGGAGAGGAAGAGGAGGAGGGTGGTGATGGGGGTGGGGAGGGGGGTGGTTTTTTGATTCTCGTTGATGTTTTTGCCTGTCGTGATTGCGCTGCGACAATACGTTGCGGCTCGTGGAGGCTGGTGGTATTTACCCATGTCGTTCAAGGCCCGAGAGGTGCCCCAGTCCGAAGATTGAATTTTGTGCGAAAAAAAAAAAAAAACTTTGTTGAACGGTGAGGGGTTGGATTGGACGCTGCTGGACGCTTGAGTTGAATTCTTTTTACTTTTTTCGTTTAGTTGCTGTCTGCTGCAAAGACAAGGAGAGGATCAATGACGCGGCGGTGGTGTGAGTAGATAAGGGATGCAGGGGTAGTTGCACGGCGTTGAGAAAAAGCAAAGAAAACACGGTAGTAGGAGCCGGAGATTGCGCCCGCTGGTTGACATGGACTTAAAAATTGTATCGTGGCTCGCACGCCGTGCTATTTCGCTCGGCCCTTTACAAGTAAGGCTGCATGGTCATCGATTGTGGAACGATTTCTTACGTCCGAGGATTTCGACATTTTTTCACTTCCTCGTCCATCCTCCGAGGGCTGGCAAGCGCTCCTGGAAGCTCCTCCGAAGGCCATGATTCGGATGATTATGGGCCAGTCAAGAAAACCGTTCTTTCAGATGACATTTGGGCACTTTGTGGCGCGTTGGTCAATGCTGATGGGTTCAAAACAGCTTGCGGTATTTTGTAGCGTAGCGGCCTTTGAAGCCGGTGCGGTGCAATGTCAGTACCCGCCGAGAACCAGATGATGTCGACGAAGCTTCGCCAGCGGAGTTCGCGAGAGCATGCCGAGCGTCTGCATGCTAACGCCATTCCCAACCCCGAAGGTCACTTAGGGAAACGTGGACTTGTCGGTGGCGTAGGAGGGCATGGACCGGAAACGTAGTCTTCAGTCTCACCGTGAGGCTGTGGGGGAAGACGAACTGCTGCTGGCAGGGGATGAGCATGGGATCCGCAGACAACTTCAAAAGGTGCCTTGGTCAAGCAAAACGTCTTTGGGGGGCAAGAGTTCAAGGGAAACCCGCAGAAGGAGCGACATGCCGGATTTTTTCCAGGCGATTTCCACTTCCTCGACAACATCCCCACTTTGCAGATGAGGGGAGTATCTATTTGTAGATGAAGCTGAACATCGAGGAACCCTTGCAAGAGCGCAACGACTTACATTACAGGACCACGGATTTCAATACACTCAATTTGAGGATGAAGGAGTAAGTCAGAAAAACCTCGGGCCTTTGCATTCGAAATAACAGTGACACTGCCTCGTTGCGAATCACCTCAATCACCAAGTCCTCACTTCATCCAAGGGATTCGTCAGGGCCGCAGCGGGGTGCCGCCAGTCGCCGTCGGAGCCCGACTTGCAGCCCTGCTCGGCCTGCGAGTAGGCGGCAGCGCGCAGCAGCACATCCCTCGGGACTTCGGAAGTGATGGAGCCGCGGCGGGTGGTGCACCAGGGGGCGACGAAGCGCTTCTCCTCGTCGGTGCTGGAGCCATACTCCAGTTTGCAGGCGGCGGGCACGCGCTCGATGAGGCACGACAGGAGGCGGGTGCAGCCGTCGAGGCTCTGCAGCCGCTCGGGCAGCGGCGACGACTCGTCGACGGCGGCGACGCGCAGGCGGTGCAGGCGGACCATGGCCTGGAAGGGGCGGAAGTCGGTGTTGTCGTAGGTGAGCTGGGCCGAGTTGATGAGGTCGAGCACGACGAAGAGGCGGCGCACGCGGGCCAGGGCCGGGGGCGGCAGCTGGCTGGCGCCGATGACGGGGTTGCCGATGCGGTGGACCTGCGGCGGGAGAAGAAGATGTCTAGGCTTGTGGGGCGAGGTGTGAGGTGGGTGCAAGAGACTCACTTACATCGGCGTGGACGAAGACGGCGTTCTCTTGGTACAAGATGTCCCGAGCTTCGGCGTGGATCTGATGGCAGGTGCGCAGCAGGGGTAGGGAAAGGGCTGGGTTGATGCGATTCTTCTGGTAAGAGTAGTATATCCGGATAGTCTTGTCAGGTGCAGTCAGGGCGTGCTCGTAGATGCGGAGGCGGAGTTCTGCGGGGAGGTCGAGAAGACGGAAGGGTTTTGATTCATTCATCGTCGTGGAGTGGTGATTGGGTTGAGGTTGGAGGAGCGCGGGGTGACGCGAGTCGTGGCGGGGCGGCAGCTGCCTGATTCCGCGTCATCGCCGCCTCTCTTCATCCTCTCTCTCGACGCGTTAACCTTCAGCCTGCCGCCTTCACCATCTGCACTCTCTCGAAATTCTCTCGCCTTTGATGTCCCGCACACACGGTCACGCGAAAACCGATCGAACCCTGTCTCCGTCACCAATGCATCCATGAAGTCACCATACCAGCTCCCTCCGCTCTCGTCCAGCTCTTCTGCAATCGCGCATTCGCTCTACGCCTTCTCGTTTTGACCGGACTGCAAGCGTGAAACATGTCGTCTAGCCCTGGACAGGTTTCTCTTCGGTCAAGGCCGAACTCACCGGACGCTTCTTCGTCTCAGAAATGACAACAGCCTGGAAGTCCTTCACGCAATATTATCATGGATGTCGGCCATGCATGGTTGATCGAGAGCATCGCCAATGTTGCCGTCGATTCGGTGATGCGCACCCAACGTACTTACTTCAGCTCTCCATGCATGTCATCAACATTCTCACGAAATACTCTCTTCGCCCCCGATCCGCTCAGCATCAAGCAGGTTGTGGGAGCCGTCATTAGCTTGGTGTTTACTGCCAGTATGAATACCAGCAAAAAAAAGAAATGGAGGAAGTGGAGAACCTCCCCCAGACGAGGAGCAAGCCCTCGGTGAGGAATCCCTGACGACGTCGGTTCCGCTCGCTCTCTTCGCTCGCAATGAGGGGCCCGATGGCAAAGGGACGCTACAATCTTCCTACATGGGTAGTTGAAACTAATATCTGGTCGCATTTGTTCGCGCTCAAGACTCACACCTGCGTCCGTACCTTGGATTCAATGCCTAGCCTACCTGGTTTGAATGCGCCCTGGCACGACGGTACTGTGAGAACCACAGGCTCTGCGCTTCATTCTCATTGACAAGTTTGTATACAGTGGAGGCGTGACGTTGACTTACCAAGGCACCATCACTGGGAAAATCAGGGTCCCGTGTGTAAAAAAAAAAAAAATCTGCAGTCCAAACTGCAACGGCACCGTAGTTACACGTTCCCCAATGAAGCTGCCATTTGCCTCAGATATCAAGTGGGCCGGGCTTCGGCTCGTCTATCCTGAACGGGGCCAGGAAATGTTTGGCGCGGCTCGCACAGAAGGCTCACTCGAACCGCGAGCACACATGGCGGAAATGGCCACTTCTTTACCCTCGCGGGCGGAAGGAAGCCGAACTTGGGTACCCAGCAATGGGCAAGCCGTTTTCGTATACAACTCCGAACATGAGCAGGAGAACCTTTGACTGTGAACGTGCATTTCTGTAGACAAACATTCTCCCATGCTCATTATTTCCAATCCAACGGTGCAGTTAAGAAGTGTAAAGCCATGCGACCGATCCTGATAAGCTGCACTCTTCCTACATGGGTACTTGAATCCATGGTCTACAGTCTACACGTGGAGGCAGGACCTAACCGCGGACGAACACGTCCAGATATCGGATTCAACCACCCGCGAAAAAGCTAGATGTTCTTGTCATTCGCTATGGGGTTCCCGCTGGAGATTTGGCTTCTGTCTGCCTGTTCCACTTTTGTCGTGCCCACCACCGGCGCCATGACGTCCGCTGCAAGGCAGCCACGAGCCGCGAAAACATATATAAGTCTCAGATATCGCCCGTATTTTTTTTTTTTTTTTTGCTTTCTTCAGCACAGTCCCAACGAAAGCGCACACAAATGTAAGTGTCCTCATATACCCGTAGCAACCACACATACACACCTCCCCAGTCACCTCCACATCCATTCAGAGCGATGTCTGGACACTGGGAACCCAACACCATCACCTCTGCACCTGCACCCTTTCCCATACGGCCCACGATGAACGAAACAGGGGTGAAGAGAAAGCTAACGAGAGGTATAGCGGCGATGACGGTCAGCAGCATATGCTGCTCACCCGAGCCGAGCGCTGGGAGCTGGTGGTGGTGAACCCGGCCCTTCAGCCAGCAGGGAAGGGGCACGTGTGGAGCGCCTTCCCTTTCCACTTCGTCCTGCCTGCCGACGCCGGGCATCACCGCGAACGCCATGACGCTGCCGCAAGATTGGAACGATAACCTACGACCTCTCAAACCTCTCGCCGTTCTTCTCTTTGTTTTCTCTCCAGCGTCACACTTGATTCGACAATGTAAGTACCCCATTTCCCGATCCTGCGATGAATGAGTTGCTAACGGCAGTACAGATGGGATTTGACAATTGCTGCCCTTCGGCGCCGTGCGCTGAGCCCGTCCTAGTGGTGAGGACGGTTCGCAGCTCCAAGAGCTGCGTACCCGAGCCAGTCGGGAGGAGCAGGTGAAGAGCCCGCTCCAGAAGACTGCAGACAACTCCTACCGCTCTCGCCAAACCAGATCCGCCAACATACGCGCGTCTTTCCGAACAGCCAAGTGTCAGCAATGCCGTTCAGAAGCTGATTCCCCAGCTTCCCATCCTGGAATCTCTCTGTTCTCCCCTCCTCATCTCATCCTCGTCCGTCCCATCGCCAGCCACCAAGCTCGCCTACTTCCGCTTCCTACTACTACTACCCGCTGGCACAGGGCGGAGAAGTAGAGGGTGGTCGCAGGCGGAAGCAGAGGCAAACAAACGGTGCGTTGTCATAGTTTCCCCTCGGCCTGGTAGTAAGGAACTGGCTCTTCCTATCATACCGAAGCAGAGTTCGGTAAGCGTTGGATTGTTTCCGCTTGGTACGAGAGGAACCACGGATTCAGCTACTACGCTCACCACCGCCACCCCAACCGACAAATCTTCCACACCTCCCACCGCGACTCGTTCGCCAAGTACGACCCGCTCTCAAACCTAAATATTATTAACACCGTCACTATTTCGCCGAGTACAACCCGCTCTCAAACCTAAACGCTATCAACCCCGTCACTCTTTCGGCCAAGGCACAAAAAAGCAAATGACACCGCCAACGGCCACGCAAGCCAAGCTCCTGGGCGTCAACACCGGCATCTCCGTCGCCAGCTCGCCACAGCCAGACGCACGCTCGCCCTTGTCACCAATGCCGCCGCCACAACCTTCGAAAACGGTGACGGCGCCCCCTCCAAAGCAATCTCTCATACCCAGCCTGGACGCACGGCGAGCTGGCCAGCCCAGCAGCCAGCTGGGAGGGACGAGGGACTGCCGCCTGCAGAATGAGGTAACCCAATGATTCACGTCCAAGTGATGAGGGCCCTTGGGATTTCTCTGACTTTATGACGAGAATCTGGCTGTTACATTCCGTTTTTGCCTATGTTTCGACTTATCCTCTCGAGTCGTCCGACGAACCTCCTCCGAACGGTCATTGTGCACACGCTACAACAGCCCCGGCAAGCAGCGGCAGAGACGACCTGGGAAGGTTCCACCTTACCACTATCTCGACTCTCCCATTCACAGCTGGTCCAACTTCAGCCGTCAGTGTTCCCAAGGCGGACAACACAGCAGATTGACTAGTCAAATTTCGGCTCTGCCTTGAGTGGGTCACAAAGAACAACAACAACAGCAACAGCAGCAACAACAACAACAACAACAACGTGCATGCAATGCCTGCAAGCACGTACAACACCAAAGTCACCCTGGCTTTCAACAGGCAGAGATTTCCGGCCATGAATAGCATGAAGGGGGTTCAATAAAGTTTAAAGAGAAGGCAACCCGGTCCGAATGACCCGGCCTCTGGTCCTGCTCAACTGGTTTACACCATTTGGTTGCCACCTCCATCGCCTCCTGGCACATGCTCCAACGTCTGCATGAACTGCATCCTCGACTGTCCACACAAGCGAGGCAGAGGCGTTCGAGCCGGCTCCCGTGAACACGGGGTTCCAACCAAACTACGAGTGACCGGTCCAACCCGAGTCAACGTATGAGCTTCCGATGTTCGAGCCGTCTCCCGTGAACAGAGGGTTCCAACCAAACTACGAGTAACCGGTCCAACCCGAGTCAACGTATGAGCTGTGACGATCCGCGGCCGACCCGACCTTCTCCTTCGCAGAACCCCTTGTTATTGAACCACCTTATTCACCTACCTTGAAGCCGTGACACAAGGTTTATCGCCTCTCGTAGACCTGCAAGCGTTCGGACCGTTCGCAAGCGACCTGCGCGACTCTACGAAGAAACCGACGGACGAAACGAGCGCTTCGCCGCGAAACGACGTTATCCACGAAGCTCGCCACGAGCAAGGATCTCCGCCAGGTCACCCGAAGCACACGAAGATCACGATGAGTGACCCTAAGATGAAGGACGAGCAGGTCGAGAAGCCCCAGATGAAGGATGGAAGGATCAAGAGACGTTCGCCAACTTCTTACCCAGGTTCCTCGCACCCGCCAACCGCATTAATATGAACGACGAAGATAAGCGCCACGAGCTTGTCTTGCGCCTGAATAAGCGCTTCGCCAAGAAGCTATGTACTGGATAGAAGTACGACTGGAAGGACCTGGTTGCTCGCTGCCGAAGCCTTGGAACCGTGACAGAGCTCCCGATGTTCGAGCCGTCTCCCGTGAACACGTGAACACGGGGTTCCAACCAAACTACGAGTGGCCGGTCCAACCCGAGTCAACGTATGAGCTTCCGATGTTCGACATACATCGCCACTTTCCGGGGTTGACGTTTGGCCTTGTTCTCAAGTCTCAAGTGATGGTAGTGAGAAGCTTGAGGGTCGCGAGAAGAGTAATAAAACGATAACGAGAAAAAAATAAATAAATAGAGCAAAAAGAGTAAAAAAAGAGTAAAAGTAATAAAAGGCTTTAGCAAAATGTGCAGCAGTCACTCGTGATGTTTCTCTTAACAGGCTCTCCGTTCTCTAGTGATTCGACACACGAAGCCGGACTCTCGGGTGTCTTGAAAAGCAATGAATTCTCCATTGTATGTGTTTTCACACTTCGCCAACGCCGAAAAGCCTTTCTCCGCGAGACAGTGTATCGTATAAGGGCCTTCAAGACTCGAACGTCGATACGCTCTGGCTCACAGCTTGCGACTGTACACTCTCGCCCCGGCCACGACCTTTACTACTTCATCAACCATCCACAAACCACCGGTAGCTCCACGCAGCGCATCGAACCCACGGACCCAGACATGGCATTCAGCATCATACCGCATTCCGGTCACGCACGGCGGCCTCCAGGCCGCTGCAAGTCCACCACCGCTCTCTCTCCCTCGTCCACCTCGGGGCCGCTTCGCAGACACCGTCGCCCCGGATCGCGACCGTGTCGCCGGGACGCGTTTCGTTTCCGACCGGCGCCTTTCCCCGTCTCGACGACGACGTCTCGTCCCCGTGTGCCTTTCGCCGGTTCGCACGCAAGAGAGCCGTCCGTTCTCGATGACGTCTTCTCGTAACCTTTTCCCCCTCCTCTTCGAGTTGTATTGTTGTCGCACGACGGTCGTGGTCGTCGCATCCAACACGTACGTACGTACATACCTCGACCGCCGCCGTCGCCGCCCTCGAGAGGTACGCACGCACGCACGCACGCACGAACAACGCGGGCGGAATCTCGCGACGCCAACCCGACCCCGACCCCGACCCCGACCCAATCCCGTGCGAACGCAACGGCCTGTGCGTCCGTGCCGCCGCCGTGCTCCCCCCTCCCGCGTCTCCGCTCGGTGGGGAATGTCTTGGCGCGGCGGGGACGAGAGTGGTGCACATGGGCCTTGGCGGTGGTGGTGATTTGACGTGCGTGGTGGGACCGGAGTACATGTGTGTGTACATACCGAGGAAACCCTTGCCTTGCACCCCCTCCCCCCCAGTCCCGCTCTTGGCATTTTTGTGTGTGTGCCTCATGCCAAGTTGTCGCACGGGAGGGAATGGAAGGGGAGGGGAGGGGAAGGGGAGGTACGTGGCAAGTAGCCGGGGGAGCACGAGAAATCATGTTTTTTCTTTTTTTTTTTTTTTTTAGTTCGGTTTCATCTGCGGTTTTTGGTCTCATCTTCGGATCGGGATCACATCGTTTGTGAGATCGTTGGAATTTTTTTTTCCCTTTTGTTCAGCAGGCAAGGAGAGCGGAGGCCACAGGCGTCATGATTGTCTGGGTGGTGGTGGTGGTGGTGGTGGTGGTGGTTACAAGCATGTGGACTACTGAACGCCAATCGCCGGCTGAATGTTCGTTCTTTGCCGCCTCACACGACGACGATGAGGGTGGAGGAGGGGCGAACAGGGGTGGGGTGGATAGGGAAGTTCGGGATGCCTATTCCAGCCCTGCCTTCTCCTCCCGCGATAAGATATCTACATGAAGCGGGAGGAGAGTTGAGGAAAGCGGACGGCTCAAAGGTTCAGGAACCGGTGCCCAATTCGCGTTAGATGAAGGCGTAAGTGAGTTGAGCGGTACATGATCATGGGCGTATGTCGTGTATACGTCGTAGAATATTGCAGTGCAGCGCAGTTGCAGTCAGTGCCTTGCCGCCGTCTCGCATGTCATCCCCAGCCGCGGGCACGTTCCGGACGCCAGGATCGGGGAAAGGAAAAGAAATGACAACTTCTCGGGTTACCTTCCTTGTAACGGTCCGGCCGGGGCAAGTTGCAAGAAAAAGTGAAGGATCTGACCGACAGAAGCCGACGACAGCCGACGTGAGAGAGCGGCAGCGGGAGAAATCGTACGAGCGCGACGGCGGTAGTAGCAAGCAGCCGCGAGCGGTATTCGTCGCTCAGCGTCTACGCTCTCCTTTTCCTCCCGTCCGTCGGAAAAAGGAACGAGGAAGGGCGGGGGCAGGGACAGGGAAAGAGATGGGTGTGTGTGGGGGGTAGCGCAGCGCATGCAGTCAGTGCGTGTGGATCGTTTTCTGTCACGGCTGCCTCTGCGTCTGGCTACTGCTGTCGTGTGAGCCTTGGCCCCCCGCTCGGGAGATGCGGGTGATGCGACAAGCCGTAATTTGTCGTGCATATCGTGGTGGTAGCGCCATCTGCCGTGTCGTTTTTTTCCTCTCGCTCTTCTTTTCGACAGGGCCCCTTTGATCAAACAAAGGCACGCGCGTGTCCGGGTGACCGTCATCAATGCAGCCAGCTTCGGTGAAGTAGTCGCACGCACGCACGGGGCTGCTGTGATCGACGGAATGTCAAAGGGGGTTGATATCGGAGGTGGTGGTATCGACGGCGGGTGCAACTGGACGAGTGAAAGGGATTTGCAATATCGTCGTCAACGTCGGCGGCAGCAGGCGCTTGCGCAGGCCTCGCTGCTCGCCAAGCATTCCATGCATGAGCAGGGGACCACAGGCTGTGGGGTAAATGCAGAGAAGGAGTCGCTGGCAGGGTTCGGCGGCCCAGACCGGGCAGTGGGCAGTGGGCGTCGCAACGGTGCCGTCCGAGGGTTGCGCTGATCTTGGCGGTTGAGTTTGCTTCTCTCGGCGGAGGCGACGGGGCAGGCTTCCAGAAGGGAGTGCTTGGACGGCGTCGCATCACAGCTTGCGGCTGTGCACCGGGAATGCGTCGCACCGGTCGCGGGGAATGGGAAGGGTCGGCGATCTCGTGCGGCCCCGGCAGATGCTGGGGAAGTCGAGTGCGAGTGAGAGATGGTCTTTCCTCAACACTTCGGGATTCAGCTTTCACACCTGCGTCACCCGGCTCACCCCCACGGCTCTCACGCCAAGCACGGGTTGAGGACAAGCCTTTTCGGGCGAGAGCCAAGATGTCGCGACGATCGGAGGCCCTTTCACCTTTCACCTTTCACCTGCTGCAGCAGGTCACACGGAGGGTGGTGGGCCTGAGGCAGTCGGTGAGGCTGTCGCTAAGGACAGGGTCAGGGTCAGGGTGACGAATTCTGGGGAGTCCGGGGCCGGCACAGGTTGGCGTCATTGTGCGCTTGGGAACTATTTCGAGGGGGGCTTCAGAGATTACGGCGACACAACAGGCCCATTGGCTGCAGGCGACAGGGCTGACTCGGCGGGCTTCTGATTGGTGCCTGTCCCCACGATTTGCGGTATTATCGCTCCCACAGGCTCGGCAGGGCAGGGCGCATTCACAAGGTCGAAGTTCGAATCATGCGCGAGGCGAAGTAGTTGGAAGAAGGTTGCGTTGCTCAGTGCGCAACATCCGTGCCCGGAGCCCACCGACGACGAGTGGCGATCCTGGGGAAGCCGGAAGACGGAAAGACGGAAGCCCCAAGCCTCGAATGCGGCCGGCCCAAGCCCTCCATCCCGCGCGCCCGCCTCTGCCGCCGCAATCATCCTGCTCGCCCGAGCCTGCAACCCCCGAGACAAAAGCCTGCCCGAGCCCTCACTCTGCGCATTTCCCACCACCACTCGCCTTGTTTCTTCACTGCCACTTTTCACTGCCTCACTCCCGACCAAGACGCGTGGCACCTCGCCGAGAGTCTCGATTTAGTGCCCAGCTGTGCCACCTCCCAATTCGTCATCCGCAACCGTCCTAAAACGCCAAGGGACCAAGCCCACCATGGCTTCGTCGCTGGTCAACCACATTCAAGTTCCGCCCGCTTCACCCCCCGACTATAATACCGATGGAAGCAACACCGAGAGTGGCAGCGACCACCAAGAACCCATCACTCCCACCAGCGACATCCGCCCCGCCTCCTTCGCTGCCCCCACCCGCAGCAAACCCGACGACATGGCCGTTGCAACAATGACGGCAACCCACCCTCAAATCGCCCGCGAAAACATCCCCCACCAGCGCGTCGGCCTCAAGAAAATCGGCTCTTTCGTGAGGAAAACCATCAAGCGCGCCGACTCGAAACGCGAGGATGATGACGTTAGTCCGGACAAGGCTACCTTCCCCGACGTGCCACAACCGCTTCGAGAGAAGGAACCTCACCAACCCCTCGTCGTCCGCACCAGGCGCCTCAGCTCCTGGTCCCTGTCTCGTTCCGTCCGCAACTCTCCTAAATCCTCGCAGTCCAACAGCCCTCCCTCCCCTCGCTCACCTACCATCACCTTCCAGGAACAAACCAAGACCGCCGCCGGCTTTGCTCGGCCGAACCCAGGAACCTCCTTTGACACCTTCATGTCGAAACCAGATAAATTCGGCCCATCCTCCCTGGCCAACCGCGCTGCATACAGAAATAGATCCGCTAGTCTCGAGTCCGTTCCCAAGTCTGCTTCTCGCCATGCCCAAGACACCTCCCTCCCCATGTCGCAACCCGCCGGCAGAGCCGCCGAGGGCGTCGGTCTCAAGGCCCGTCGCCTGAGCACCTGCCTGCCCGACGAGTTCTTCGTCGACCACTGCGAGCTAGACAAGGAGTTCAAGAGCACCAGCGCCATCCCCTTCCGCCGCGGCAAGAAGCTCGGCGACGGCGCCACCGCCGAGGTGCGCGTCATGTCGCGGCGGAACGGCGGCGGCGGGCCCGGCGACGAGCTGTACGCGGTCAAGGAGTTCCGCGGGCGCGAGAAGGACGAGTCGGAGGAGGACTACGTCAAGAAGATCAAGTCCGAGTACAGCATCGCCAAGAGCCTGCACCACCCCAACATCGTCGAGACGGTGCGGCTGTGCACGCACAACGGCCGCTGGAACCACATCATGGAGTTCTGCTCGCACGGCGAGCTGTACGACCTCGCCAAGAAGGGCCTCTTCGTGCCCGCGCAGGCCGGCGGCTACTACAAGGCCGCCGACCGCCTGTGCCTGTTCAAGCAGCTGTGCCGCGGCGTGTGCTACCTGCACGACCACGGCATCGCCCACCGCGACATCAAGCTGGAGAACCTGCTGCTGGACAAGGACGGCCACCTCAAGATCACCGACTTCGGCGTCTCCGAGGTCTTCAGCGGCGAGCACCCCGGCATGCGCGCCGCCGCCGGCGAGTGCGGCGTCGGCATGGGCGACGTGCGGCTCTGCAAGCCCGGCATCTGCGGCAGCAAGCCGTACATCGCCCCGGAGGTCCTCGCAAAGATCGGTAAGCCGAAAGACCTCCCATCTACGAATCCCAAAGTCCCACCCCTCCCCCTTTGCCTAACATCGTTTTCATACAGGCCCCTACGACCCCCGCCCCATGGACGTCTGGTCCTGCGCCATCGCCCTCTTCTACCTCTCCAGCCAGGCGCCCTGGGCCGCCGCCGACGCCGCCGCGGACGTCAAGTACGCCGCCTACCTGCGCAACTGGGACGACTGGCTGTCGCGGCACGCCGACGCCGGCGCCGAGATCCGCGACGACGACGACCTGCCCAAGTCGTCGCCCGCCTTCCAGGGCCTGGACAACCCGGGCGTCAAGCGCCTGATGATCCGCATGCTGTGTCCCTACCCGGAGCGCCGCGTGACGATGCGCGAGGTGCTCGACTCGCCGACGATGCGCGCCGTCGAGTGCTGCACGCCGGAGAGCTACGCCGACGAGGTCGGCGGTTGCTCGACGGCGGCCGTCGTGGACGCGAGCAGCAAGAAGGCGTGCAAGGCGGCGCGGCAGGCGGTCGTGCTGAAGAAGCACAACCACTGCCCGCCGAAGGGCAGCCGGATCCCGAAGGCGCTGCAGCATCGGTTCGACATGGGACACGGGTGGTATTGATCAATCGATTGCTCGGGGTCTCGACTTTTTCGATCGTCTCCTTTTCGTTTGTTTTGGGTTCCCGAAGATTCCCGCTGCGCGGTTGGCTGGTTCCCTCTTTGTGCAACAACATCGTAAGGTAATAGAGTTGGTACTATTGTTAGGTTAAACTCCACGTACATACATCAGTTGGGAGGGAGGGAGGGAAAATCTTCTTCTTTTTTCTTTTCTCTCTTTTTCTTTGCGTGTCCTGTCGTTTTCACAATTGCAAATGCATTGCGTGGCTTTCCGTCTGTTCGGAGAACGGTTCTTTCTTTGGGAGCGTCATCGGTCGCTTTTCCGGCCGGGACTTTGTTTTTTTTTTTTCCCCTTCTGGTTTTGGGTTCGGTTGTACAGAACGACTGGGTGGATGTACAAAAGAAAAAGCAGTCGATGACGATGGGATGTTGATCACGATGACGACGACGACGACGGTGTTGTTGTTACACGTTCGCGCATATACACGGAGAGGGGCGCATGGAGAGTGGGGAGATCAAAGGTGTGATTAGAGGGGGAGGATGGATGTCTGGGCTGCATCCGCGATGTTTGGAGGTTGATCGGCTGTCGATGGATTGGAGCAATAACAATGCAAAGGTTGTATATGTGGCAGTGTGCTTCTACTCTGCACTGCGCGGTAACAATCAAATGGTCCTTCTTGTTTACCGATTTTCTCTTGCTTCCCGTCCGTCTTTATCGCTCAGCGTGAACGCATTTTTGGTCCCGCTTCTTTGTCCTCTTTTCACCGAGCCTTTGAATGTATGTACCATTGACGCATTCGCACGTTTCTTACGAAAAAGGGGGGGGGGGGGGGGGGGGGGTACCCCCCCAAAAAAAAAAAAAGATTTTTTCGCTGGATATTTCCGGCTTTCCCATATGTGGGGTTTGGTTGAAACCCCCCCCCCCCTCTTTAAATGGGT
>JAFISB010000174.1:0-73925 GCA_022560015.1 Diplodia mutila
ATGATAAGGGTTTAACGGAAGTTAGTTTGTTTGGTTTTTGTGGGGCGGGGGCTATGCTTGCTGGAGGGGGGGGGGGGGGGGGGGGGGGGGGGGGGGGGGGGGGGGGGGGGGGGGGGGGGGGGGGGAATCTCATCCATGTGCTTCCCATCCAGAATCGCCAGCCTAATTTGTCAACCTTGAAGGGAAAAAAAAGAACACCAACCATAAAGACTCCGCGTCGGAGACACCCAACGAACATCAAACTCCATTCACCCGCCTCCGCCGAGCATCTCAGAGCCTACAACATCACACATACCCCTCCTGGAACCTCTCCATCCCCTTCCTGATCTCCCTCACGATCTCCGCCGCCTCCTCCCTGCTCTGGGTCTCGAAATCGTACCGCTTGCTCTCGCGCTCGCGGAAGACGACGACGCGGAACGTCTTTGGGTGCTTGCTGCTGACCTTGCTGCCGACGACGCTGGTGAAGTGCACCGTCGTCGTCTTGCCCATGCCCGTCGCCTTGTTGGCCGCGTTGGCCGTCGTCGTGTCCGCCGGCATGATGTGCATGTACTCGCCGTCGAGCGCGAGCACGCGCGTCGAGCTGGACGTGAACGACATGGGCTGCTTGCGCGTCACGATGTACCGCTTGTAGGACGTGTTGTTGGTCGCCGTCAGCGAGAGCAGCGCGTCCTGCTTCTGCGCCAGCGGGTGGACGAGGCCGCTCGGGCCCGGGCCGCCCTTCTGCTTCTTCTTGGGCGTGCCGCCGGTGCTGATGAGCAGCGGCGCGTTGGGCGAGGAGGACCCTGGCGAACCAGAGAGCCCGAAGGCGCCATCGCCGACGAAGCGACGGCGGGCGAGGTCGAGCTCGGTGCGTTGGCCGAGGGCTTCGACGGTGCGATCCGAAGGCGCGATGGTGGACGTACCGCTGACCTTCAGGACGTAGAGTGCCTTGTCCACGTTCAGGTCACGACAGGCACGATCAAAGACCTCGGCGAGATATGTGTCGGTTGTGACTTCGAGCGTCGAGACGCGCGAGGTGAAATCATCGGAGATGAAGTGTATGCGGAGGGTCTTCGGTGCCCCCGTACGGGGAGTGAAGTTGGGTGCAGCGGCTGCCGGCGCATCCAGGAGACTCGTACTGTCTTTCCGAATTGCCGAGAAGTACGGCCCGGTGATAGGGTTCTGTTGGGGTGCGAGAAGGGGTGCTGGCGTTGGAGCTGTCACTGGCGGGAGGTTTGAAGTGGGATCAGCTTCCGACGCCGAAGTGGTTGGCACTTTTTGAAGTTCATTGCCACCGCTTTCGCCATGTGCTTCAGCAAACTCTCGGCTGTATTCAGGCGTCGATTTCTCGTTTTCTGCGAACTCCGAGGGGGATGCCTCGACAATGGCAAACTCATCCCATGGCTTATCTCTTGCTCGGCCGCGAACCGGCCGATTGTTGGTGGAGGTGAAGTCCTGGATGGGCCGTGTCCGAGCAAAGGGAGGAAACTCGTAATCGACCTCTTCATCCTCAATCATTCGTAGGACCCACTTGTTGATGTTTTTCTTCTCCAGCGGGATCGGTGGCTCCAACCCATTCTCCTGGTACTTGAAGAGGGCGCAGCCAATGGCTTCGGCAACAATCACCTTCGCGCCTTCGTCAATTGTCTTGCGGAGCAACAATTCGAACGGCTTGGTCGGCTTGCTAGAGAATGGTGCATAGATCTTGATGTACAAAGGACTCGACTCAGTCTGCCCCAGCAAGATACCGAACCTCTGCACCGGATCTGCAGGTTTACTGGACTTGGCCTTCAGTGCCTGTGTGAGGGCGCTGACGGGCTGCACCACGCTAATCGGGCGCGCCGGGGGCAAGGTCGGGAGGATTGTCTGCGCTTGCTGCTGCTTTGTCCGCTTGTTTGGCGACGAATTGTGAGGAGTGATGGCCGGTGGTATGTTTTGGATCTGCTTGGGAGGCGGTGTAGAGTCCAGGGCATCAGCTCCCACTCCAAGCAAAGAGTTCGAATCGGCGGTGCCAGCGAAGTCCGAGTCGAGATCGCTGTCTTCGGTTTCGTCCTCGTCGTCCTCTTGAATCTTCTCTGAAAGCAGCTTGGATCTTCTCTGAAGCGAGCTGATCTGCTTCCGTTTGAAGACGGACGGGTCAAGCTCATTCTCCGAAGACATTTCGCTGCTTGTGACGGTGTCTCTCCGAGGCCTTTCCTGGACGGTGTCAAGAGCGCTCAAAGAGCCTCTGCGCACGCTGCTGGTCTCCGGAGGCCTGGACGGAGATGTGACCATGATAAGCTCGGGAGCATCGGCCAGCCTGGTCTTCTGTATGGGCGACGAACCGGCGCGCGACCTGACAGGCATTTTTGTGAACTTGATCTGCTGGGCACCTCTCTGCCCATCGGCATCCTCATCGCTGTCATCGCTCAGGTCGCTGCTGTCCTCCTCTTCCAGCTGTTCCTTCCTCCGTCGCCGTCTTGTCAAGGGCATGGGCCCGACGGTCTCGTTACTCTCTCCCCGACCAGTAACCATGCCGCCCTCTTCATCGTCATCACCGAAACCGGGACCGGTCAGGCCGGCAGAGCGCGGAGCTTGGAAATATTCCGAGGCAATGGCAGTAGGTATGGGCGGCGAATAGGTGCGCTTGATATCAGAGGTGTTGGGCAGCCAACCAGAGGCGCGAAAGGCGGGATTGTTCAAAACAGAGGTGTTGACGGAGATGAGACGTTCGCCCACGCCGTCCTTGATGTTGGAGAGGTAGGCGGTGCGGAGTTGGTAGAGGACGAAACTACGCCTCGCGATTAGCGAACCGCACCCCGACGGATAGCGCAACGCAGAGAGGAGCAGCTACAGTGCCGACTGCTCGCGGCGGAGGCGGGCGGCAGTGCGGGACTCACTCTTCATTCTGGAGTAGTGACATGGTGCTAAAGAAGGAATACGCAGGCCGGAGACGGCAGCATGTCTCCAGCACAGCACAGCAGAAAGAGCAGACGCAAGAGGTGTGGAGCGGAGCGGAGCGGTTCGGCGGTGGTGTCGGGCGCGGATGCGGAGGGGCGAGATGCGCGAGGCGCGGTGCCAGTGCGTCAGCCTGCGGGAGCTTGGATTCCTTGCGGAGATCCACCACTCGCTCACCTGCACAAACCTCTACCGAACAACCACCGTCTCGCCCGCCGTCGCAAACCTACACCATGGGCCTTGTCGACTATTCCGACTCCGAGGGCTCTGACAACGAGGCTCCGCCCGCGCCCAAGCCCGCTGCAACCTCGTCCGCCGCAGGGAAGCCAACCTTTCAAAAAGTCGTCGACCGCTCCAACCCGCGCAAGATCCGCGTAAACCTCCCCTCCGCCGCTGCCGATGCACAGCCTTCCTCCGACGAGCCTCCTGCCAAGAGAGCGCGCACCGCCGCCGGCGCTTTCAGTGGCTTCAATTCCTTCCTGCCTGCCCCCAAGAAGTCCGGGGCAGCCGCTGGAGATGCAGCAAAGAACCAGGGCTTGCGTAAAGGCGTTTCTTTGAAGACGAGCGCTGCTCCTGGTTTTAGTCGAGAGCCGGTGGAGGAGGTGTCCCAGGATGACGACAGCAAGCAGAACGGCGACAACGGCGCGGGTGAGGATGCGTATGGGCCTGAGGTTCCTGGCGACGAACCCAAGCCTTCCGAGGACGTTAAATTGATTGGAAAGCCGATGATGTTCAAGCCGCTGTCCGTTTCGAAAAATGCCAAGAAAAAGAAGGCGGCGGCCTCGACGCTGCCGACCATGCCCAAGGCCCCGAAGCCTGCAGAGCAATCAGCATCCGCTTCGCAAGCAGAGAAATCTGCTGCTCCGGCCGCGCCCGCGCCCAAGCCAAAGTCCAAGGTCTCCCTCTTTTCTATATCTCAGGAAGAGTCCAGCCCGGTTCCCAGTGCATCGGGAGGAGAATATCAGCCCATTCTCTATACATCGCAACAGCCCAGTGAAGTGGATTACGCAGATGGCTCAGAAACCGCAACTCGGGGCCAGTCAGCCAGCCAAGTCGGTGGTCGATCAGCTGGGCCACAATCCTTGGACACCATCGCCTCCGATCTCAACCTTACCGAAGCCCAACGACGTCAGCTGTTCGGCCGACAGCGCGGAAAGGGCGGGCATGATCTTTCTGCCATAAGCGTTGTCAACTTCAATACCGACCAAGAATATGCTCACAACGAGCAGTTGAGAGCCGCCGGCGAAACAATCCAGCACAACCCGGTCAGGTCCATTGCACCTGGCAAGCACTCTCTGAAGCAGTTGATAAACAACGCTGCTACTCAGAAAGACGCTTTGGAGGAGCACTTTGCCTCAGGCAAGAGAAACAAGAAAGAAGCAGGAAGTAAATATGGTTGGTAACCAAAGAAAAGGTGGCCCGGTGCAAATTAAATTGCGCCCGCAGAGGCCATGAGATCTCTCAAAAAGAAAACCGGTGAATTTGGGGTCTCCGTGGGTCAGAAAGTAAGGCCAGCACGAATCAGGTTTAAAAGCTGCCAAAAGTAAGGCGGAAGGCAGCTAGAGGATACCCAATTAGGTAGGAAGGTCATGAAGCCAAGAAACTAAAAAGCACACGTGGTTCGCCGTGGATCTTACTGGGCACTATATATTTAACCAATGTGCTGGCATGCCAACAAAGAAGTAGAGAGGAAGGCCCGCCTGGAGGGGTTGCCATTTCCTCTTCCGGACACGCATTCGCTTCGGGTGCCGCTTTATCTCTCGTCTCTTCCATCACTATCATGTACCACTTAACACCAACGGTGAACGCAACCTGGCCATTAGCTCACCGGTCCATCATCACCATCTCCCTAGCGCCTATCCGCTTCGCTTGCGCTCCCTTCAAATCCCACCACCTTACATGTTCAACTACCTCCCTCTCCAACCGCCACCATTGCTTCCACCACAAAGATCGCACAGCGCCTCCTTCACCCCGAGACGTTCCAGTACTTTGAAAACCTCTTCCGTGACAACCAGAGACCCATCGTCATGAGCGGCCCCAAGCAGGAGGTCATCGTCTACAAGCATTCCAGCACCGACGAGAAGCCGGCTGTGCTGATGATGACGATGGAACAACTTGAGGACGCCCTCTCAGCCAGTAGGTCAAACTTCAGCAAAACACGCATCCGATCATCTTGGCTTCTATTGCAGCCTTGGACCTCGATTCACTCCCCAGTTCCACGCCCTGGCACCTGCCGCCCCCAAGCTTTACATCACCGTTCCCGATATCGGCAGACTGACGCTTCACCAGACCAGGCACTCCGCCTGTCGCACAAGGCCATTCCCCGCGGCCACCGTCAAATCGAGATCTTCGGCCGCGATCTGATCCCGGAGACGGATCGCGAGAAGTACGCCGACTACCCCAACATGAGCGCCTCGATCGCAGCCATCACTCTGCCCAATCGGGTCTGGGTGCAGCGTCAGATGACAGCCAGCCAGTTCACCGAGCTCTATATCCTCTCAGTGAGTAACTCGCCAGAGTTCCTGCACGTGTGCGTGATGGGAGTGATGCATGAAGGGGGTGCGCGGGATGTGGTAAGTTTGACAGCATGTCAATCACGTTCTTGCACACACTGCCCTTATGCAAAGCAGAGAATGGGTGGCTGATTGTGAACAGATGTAATGCCGCCCAGAGCCAGAGACGGGCGTGACGTCTCTGAGATGCGATGCTCATACGCCTGAGAAGACGGCATTCTATCCCTGGGTATCATTGAGGGAAAACCGGATCGCTGTTGGGGAATTGCGGTAGTCTGATGACCAAGATTGGTACGTGTCTTAGAGCCAAAATCGGAGACAGATTCCTATAGGAACCGATAGGCGGTATAAAAAAAATACTGTTCCAATGTCTTTGTTTGTTGATGTGATTATAATATCTCCGGGTGAGAATCCAGTCGCGACCCCAGGCGCTTGGGCCACGTGGATCGTGCGGTCGGGCGGAGCCTTGCGCGCCACAACTCCGGAGCTCCTGCGAAGCTCAACCAACCTCACCTCCGCGCCTCCGCCGACTGTCTGTCCTCCGACCATCGTCGCGCCCGCAGCATCTTGCGCCGTCCTCTTCTGCTTCTTCGCGCGCCATCCGCCACCCAAAATGCCGCCTGCAGGTTTGTACCAGCCCTTTCTTGCCCTCCATCTCTGCCCATCGTCACCTCGTCTTTGCATTTCCGCTGTCGATCCCACCCCCGTCGCCCGCAACTGGACCTATGGACGCGCCCAATCTTTGCATCCGAGCCACTATATCCTCCTGACCACCGCTCTTGCGAGCCTGCCTTGAGCGCCGGCCGCTCCAGCCTCCAATCCATCTCCGGCGATCGAAACATTAGAACGAAAGATAACGAAACCCTGGTGGGGCGAGCTCTCAGCGCGACTATGGATGCCTGGACCTGGAGAGCAAACATAAGAATATGAGCCAGCGAGGGCGATTAGAAAAAACATTGGAGGAGGTCCTCGCGCCCTGGCATTGGATACACTCCGGTCTGGTCGATTGGTTGAAAGCGCCGACTACACGTCGCATGAGGATCCTGCCTTGGCGCCGGTCATGTCTTCGGCCCACAATTTCAAGTTGCCGATCTACAGCAGCCATGAACCTCGCAGGCAACAATTGCCATGAAGGGATGCTGGAGGACTCCTGGAATATGCGGCCTCCCGAGGAATCCAGTTGCGCACGACGGGAGATCAACCGTTCATCCCTTATCACATTCATTGACACTGCTTTCGTGACTACAATCGCGGTCTATGCGCATACTAACCAGAAATGCAGACAATGCCACACCTCTGCCCCCCTCTGTTGAGGCGGCGTATTACCGCAAGTGCATTGCGCTCAAGCGCCGCCTGAACGAGATCGAGGCAAACAACGAGGCTGCCCGGCTGCGCAAGGTGCGCCTCGACCGTGCCATCTTGAAAATGCGGTTGGAAAGGGCATTCTTGCTGGAGCGCCTTGCCGAGAGAATGGCTCCAAACGTGGACGACTCGGACCGCAGCACCAGCCCTCCTCCAACTGTACGCCACCAACTCTCTCCCTCGCTTGGAAGCTCTGTCAAGCCTGACATTAGATGCTCGCAGCCACAAGAGAAGCCGACGCGTAGCAAGCGCACCGGCCGTCAAAAGACACCTCCGCTCGAAGGCCACCAAAGCGGCAGCGTACCGCCACATCACTCCCCAGGATCCATCAGCAACACCACTCAGCAACCACACATTCACCCGTTGCATGCTATGTCGTCAGCGCATTCGACTCCGGATCCAGTTCGTCCGAGCTCGGCAATCCCTTATGGCAACACATCTGTACCCACAGGACTCAACGGAACTCCGTCATCCACGCCCTACAATGGGTCGGCTCAGGCACTCACTGGTCCTGCTGCTGGTAGCGCTGCACCTGCCTTGCCACTACCGCAACCAGAGTTTGGTGAAGGCAGGCCAGACGATCGGGAAAGGCCGCTCAGCGCTGAGAACAGCACGTCCGCTGCCAGTGGTGATTACGGTCGTCCCTTTGCGGCAGCCTTTGCCCCTGGCACGCAGGGTGCGACTGGCGAGATGCTCAGTGCTGGTCCCGAGATCAGATCGGACGCAAACGGTGAAAGGAGGATCGTCGAGCAAGACACAGAGATGGGAGAGGCCGATGCAGCGGCCCAGGCTTCTGAAGATGGACAGGCTCAACCCGGCTTTACCGCTGTCAACCGGTAGAGAAGAAGAAGTACCCAAAACTCATTACTGGGCACAACTGGGCCGCAGTCGCGGAGACATCGTAATACTCTGCCCTTTTTTTTTTCAAGGAGACGAGCCGAAGGTGGTTCTCCGTTGTTTCCTTCCCTTTTTCTTTTCGTTCATCCACTTAAGATAATTCGTGCAAAAGAGGAATGGGGACAATGGAATAAGCACGAGCAGTAGCGGCGTTGCAGGGTCACGGACGAAAAATCTCATTAGCATGTACGATTACTTGACACCAGCAAAAGAACGAACTGGCTTTCTTTCATCTATCTGGATCCAAGCATAAGTGACCTGCCCGACTATAGATTGATCTGACCCGCTTATTGGCTCAAATCATGTTGCACCCGCTCTGACATCGAAGCTCGTATTGGAGTGGACCCCTCGGCAACTGAGACCGAGATTCCCATGCATAATTCTGCGTCCCCGTCAAAAGTACCTATCCTCGCTAAGCTCGCGGAGTGATGTACATACAAGCCCAAGACCGAGACCACACGGTTTACAAATCAGATGTGAATTCAAACATGGTTGGAGCAGCTATGACTGGATACACTAGTAGCACATTCCAAGAATGAAGCGTCAGCCCGGTCAAGGACATGAGCGTACCGGTGACATGGTCGACACGGCCATCCAATGATAGGCGCTGTGGAACGATTACCGATGCCTGTTGGGGATCGGGGAGGAAGGGGTGAGAGATGCGTAAGCAGTGTACATATACAGGGGGTAGTAGTTTTGCGGCCCTGTTTCTTACCCATGCACGGGCGATTTCAGCCAATCGGTTGTTCCCCATTTCTTGTCCCTGCACCGGCGATCGTCTACCACGGCTCATTACCAGCGCTTTTGCTGTCCGTCTCCCGTAGTTGATGTCCCATCGGTCTCCCCATTCTCTTTCGAGGACTCTGTTTGCCCAAGTTTCGGCAGCTCACCGTGGCGATTGTACTCGGGATCCAGCAAGAGAAGCGTGGCACAGGCACGGAAGATCGTCTTGCTAAGAGCTAAGCTTGAGAACATCCTCGCATACGGATGTACGGGATTCTTGACGTGAGAGTGGTCCGGACCACGACCGGCGAGGCGTACTCGACACGCACCAATCGGAGCAAAATCCGACCCAGGAGCGGAGGTCGTGCGGAGACACCTATCAAGTGAGACGTCCAGCCGGAGCTGTGCATGGCTCCAAATTGCTCTTAATCGCATGCTCTCACGGCAACAGGGCCTGGGGTTATCGGGACCCCGTCGAGTTCAACTAGCTTTTGTCTAGGGCTGAAGTGCTTCGATACGGCCCCAATGAGCCGCCAGCTCCCGAGTGCGAGTGACGTCGCTGAAGCGTTCACAGAAAGCTACTTGCATCGATTAGCAAGGACGGGATATAAACCTCCCGTAATCTATACCAGTAAGAGTCATTGCCAATGCTTAACCTACCAGTGCGGTCTCGCAAGCTCGTGTGGTTGATCGCCACCAGGACCGTCGCGAACGATTTCTCTCTATCTCGCTCCCGCGTCGAACATCACGAACACAGCATCTAGCACCAACATCGTTCGATGCGGCCAGAGTGGCATTCTGCTCAAGAGGAGGGACATGCGTACTGGGTCGATCAGAGCCGGGCGTCCGTCGGATCATCTTCACCTACGTTGGCAGCACCGTCCACGGAGCGCACGATGCGGAACTCGCTCCGTGTTCGCGCTTGCAGAGCTTAACTGATCCGCATCGTCGCTTCGTCTCTCTACTACTCGAACTGTCGCTCATGCCAAGCGCGGAAATGCAGATGGCAGTTGCCAAGAGTTTTTGTTCGATATTCCAATCTATCGGTTCGACTCGTATGAATGACGCCAGAAGCAACAGATCCAGCCGTAACGGACGTTATGTATCCAAAGCAAGGAGGGCCAACAAGTAGGTGAATATGGATGGGACCCGCGTCCATGTTTCTCGCCAACGGGCCCGGAGAAAATGACATCAACAAGGTGGGCGGCCGTTATGCGTCCCTCACGGGATCGTAAGGAACTACGCCGTCTTTAGCACGCACGGCATCACAGGCATGAAGACGGCAGAGCTCCGAGGAAAGCAAAGACAAAAGGCGTACCTGTTCGTCTCTCGGTACCGGAGGAGCCGGGTGGGGCGTCGTTGTTAAGAGGAGGAGAGCTTTCGGGAAATTCCATGTCGTCGGAGTCTGCGCCGTCAGCGTCAGGGCCCGGGGGACGACGGCAATACCTACCTGGGTTGCGCTTTTTGTTCATGCCGTACCGAAAAGCATTCCACAGCATCCAGCGGATGACCCAGTTGTCCTCGTTCTCGCCGTCCAGGAAGCGGCCAAGCAGGTAGTACGGTCTGGTGGTCGGGCCGGCCAGACTGTAGATGCGGAGAACCTCGCGATGCATGGCCGTCTCGGTGATCTGGCTGGAAGAAAAGGGGGGTTGCACGGTCACGTCGTCGCGGCACTGGGGCACCAGGTTCTCGCGGTGTTGATACAGGCGGGCACGGCCGTCCATGGCCTCGCGCTGGGCGGGCAGTTAGCAGGCAAGGGCTGGCTGGGCTGCGGCCGCTCTCCTCACCTTGATGGCCATGTACACCTGTCGATCGCCCGGGCGGTCGTTGGACAGGCCCAGGCTCTGGAGGAAGTCGGCCTTGGATCTGCTCACAGCGAGCCGTACCATGTTCCCATGCACAGGACGTACGAAGCTGACGGCTCGGGCAGGGCAGCGGGACGAAGGTCAAATACCGACAGTGCTGTGCTCAGCCTCCGGGCCGGCCAAGCACAGCACTTGCCACAGCCGGTTGGGGCGGGAAAGTGCGGGGACGAGGATTGATCAGCCAGGGAAGCCGTCACCGTGAGAGAAGTTGCTGCCTCGGGCATTCGCGAGGAGCCAGAGCCATGCTGATCCCTGCTGTTCGCATTCAACAAGGTTAACCGCGGCACTGCTGGGTCTTCAGTCCGGTCTCTCGTCGGGGCATGGATGCCCGAAGCAGCTGCTCGCAGACGACCTCGTTGTAAGCGAGCAGACTCCTGCCCGCCGTCAGCTAACAGCATGCCTCTAGGATCGACGGCAGTGGCGCCGGTCCCGCTGACTGGCGATCCGTGGCCGCGTGGGCGTCTCCGTCTCGGGCTCGGGAGCACAGCAAGCAGTCCGGGCACAGCGGGGCCCAGCTCCCAGCTCCCAGCTCCCAGGACGCAGCCCGGTACATGGCCCGCACCGCCCGGAAATAGCTTTTTCTTGCGCGTTCGCTGGCCCTGCCGCCTGCCCGCCCAGTCACAGCCCGCCGTCCGCCGTGCAAGGGTCCTCACTTCCCATCGCTCCACTTGTGAGCGGATCGGCGGCCTTGCCATCCCGCCACTTGGGTGCCGCGGAGCCCAAGTCCGCCAGAGAGCGTGTCGTCGCTGCGTCAATCCCCGCCAGAAGTACCCTGGTGCGTGCTGCCTCGAGCATGAAGTGGGGACTGCGAATTGTGCCGGCCGCGGGGAATAGAAGATGGATGGCGAGAGGGAGCCGCGAGCGCTGTGGTTTTATTCCGCCGCTAAGCCGTCACCACGCGTGCCGTGCAACCTACTCCTGCCGCGCATGCCACGGGAGGCTATGTACATACACTGGCGAATGACATGCATACGCAGCGCCTCCAATTTCCCGCCGGCTCTGCCAAGCGTCCACGGCATCGAACCCGTCACTTGCATGCACCCGGTCTGGCTGACGTCGACGGCACTCATTCCCGGACTTCAACATGTCTGGCTTCTCTTATGTCTTGTGCTCAATTGTCTCGGTATTTACGCAGCAATTAACATTCTGGCTGACTGGTTGAAAGGAAATGAAAAAAGGAAAATATGGACAGTGGAAATGGTTCAAAAAAGATGCGCTTCTCTCGCCCGTCCTCATGGCCGGGGTTTGCCTGCACGATTCTCATTCAATAACTGGTTGCCCTCGTCTCCATTGCGCGCCGCATTGACGTTTAGTCGTCGCCCTCAACGAGGTCCTCGACGTCCGTGTCGTAAAGGGGGTTGCTCTTGATGAGCTGCGTGGCGTCGCGCTTCTCCGTGTTGCCCGTGATGGCATCGCCAACCTTCTCGAACGGCTTCTTCACGTCGTCCCAGTCCAAGGGCGCAGCCTCACGCTTCTCCGTGTTGCCAGTGATGGCGTCACCGACCTTTTCGAACGGCTTCTTCACGTCGTCCCAGTCGATGGGCGAGCGCTTCTCGGTGTTGCCGGTGATGGCATCACCAACCTTCTCAAACGGCTTCTTCACGTCATCCCAGTCGAGGGGCGCGGCCTCGCGCTTCTCGTTCTTGGTGTTGCCGGTCATGGCATCGCCGACCTTCTCAAACGGCTTCTTGAAATCGTCCCAGCCGAAGGGCGAGCGCTTCTCGGTGTTACCGGTGATGGCGTCACCAACCTTCTCAAAGGGCTGCTTCACATCGTCCCAGTCGAGGGGCGAGCGCTTCTCGTTGGAGCTCTCGTCGTCGTCGCCCTTGCCGGTAAGGAAGTTGCCGACCTTCTCGAACGGTTTGGAAACGTCGGCCCAGTCGAGAGGGGAGCGCTCCTGGACGCGGCTGCCGCTGAGGTGGACGACGCCGGCCTTGGACGTCTTGTGGGTGGGCAGCGAGGCCGGAGCGGCGTTGGCGGCGAGGATGAGGGCCGCGAAGGCGGTGGCGGAGGAAATATGCATGGCGGTGGGCAGCTGGCAGCGGGCTGAAAGAGCGTGGATCGGCTATGGAGGTAAAGGAATGGCGAGAGGTGAAGAAACGACAAACAATGCGGGGTAGAAAGAAGGGTGTCTTCGACCGGGGAGAGGTGGGAGGCAGGTCTTATATTGGGTCACGGCGCTTCGTGTTAGGCCGGCGCCCTGACGGCGCAACGGGGTGATCACTAGCAAATACGTGTCTCACAGGTGGCCCACGCTGTCTCAAGGGAATTGTCGCGTTGACCACCGCGGCTCCTGTGCGCTCGTGTGGTCAGGGGGTTGGGCAGGCGATCGGCGCCGCTACCTTCTCGTTCCATGTGAAGTGAGTCTATTTTGCGCAGGGCCGCCCGTGGGGCGGATCGACGCGCACAGCGCCTTGTTGCAATGACGTTGGCCCGGCCCACCGCAGGGCGAGGCGCTCGCGGATTGAAACAAGAGGCGGGAGGAAGAAGTGATGAAGATGGAAACAGGTGCGCGATAAGGCGCTCGGCCCGATCCCTCCGCCGCTCGCTACGCTACCGCCCTCGTCATCTGCCTTTCTGCCGCTTCCCTGATGCCTGGCCAGCCTGCGAGCCCGTCGCCGTGCCTTCCTCCGCTGCCTCCGTCTCCGTCTCCATCTCCGTCTCTCGGATCTCTCTCCAAGTCTGCTCGTCGTCGCCTTGCCATGGTCCCTTCCCATCCGATAGGCGGGCTGCCTGCCGCGCACGCCATCTTCTCGACCTGGCGGATTTAACGGCGGATTTATGCAACCGCAAGCTTCCTCTAAGCCGCACGAACCTCACGCCACGACGAGAAAGCAAGTCTGGAGGAGCCAAGCTGTGCATAAACTCTTGGTCGCAGGAAGTCCGAAGGCGTCTCCCAGATGGGCCGACATATGTGTGTCCGACCCATTGGTCTTTGCTTTTGGCATCGGATGATACGCTCGACCGGGGCCCCGGGCTCAACTCCACGCATCTGGGCGAGTGCGAGTACGAAGCTCTCGTGATTGGAGGCTCCCCCCCGCTCATCGGATGGCGCTCTCTGCTGCATGCAGCTCTTGACTCCCCATGTCTATCCGGCAACTGTGTTATCACTATTCGGAAAGATTTCTGACATGTCAGCCCCGATAATGGTCGCCGTCAATCCTGCCACCTCCCATCGAAGCCCACTGACCCCACGCAATGATCGCTGTAGGGCTGCGCGCCATTAACAATAATATGTGCTTGTCGCTCTATCTGCAAAAGTCGGGCCAAAGGTTCGCATCTACTGTGTACTTACGCTTTCCCCGCCTATTCTGATCTGGGAAATTCTGACCGCACCGGATCTGCGGCTGTCCCGATGGCATCTTTTACCGCTTGATGGGCTGTTGCCCACTTGTCACTGTCAGAATCATCCCCACTTGCCACGCCTTACTCCGTACTAGTTACCCGACACAGAGCAGACGAGGAAGGAACTGATCAACCCTGATAGGCTCAGCTCCTTGTCGAAACATGGCATAGGGCCGCATGGCTATCTATCCCGCATCCGATGGCTTTGAGTAACTCGTACGCACTCCTCATCCTGCGAAACGCATCAGTACCCGATCTCTAACTGGACCTAAATCGTGCCCAAAATATGCACCAATAACTGTCTAGTTCCGCCATCGAGCTGGACCTTCCAGCCCACCACGGCCTCGGCCTTGAGCACGGAACAGGAAGCTGGAACCGCTGGTGGAGACAGAGGGCGGAGCTTCGTCAATAGGGGATGGAGGAGTGGCCGTGTCGCAGAAGCTGTCGAAACCATCGCAAGATCTCAGTCGACATTGACCTGCCGCCTGACAGAATCCTTCGTCAACAACGCTGTTTCTACGATAGCTTTTCGGTTCCCGTATTTCCGCCAGGGCCCTATCGAAAATGAAGGTACCATCCCAGCGAACCACCTGCCTTTTTAACGGGCGTCGCTATGCCCCTCTTCCCTGTCACACAAGGGCAGCCGGAGCCGGAGAAGTTTCCGCTCGGTGCCAAGCGTTCAAAGGCAGCCATGTACGAAAACCAAGGAAAGATCGGCCATATTTACTCCTCAATGATCAGCATCGGTTAACCTGTTCTGTCGGTAAAGTGGATGCATGGAAACACAACTGGAATGATTGAACGGCGGAGCATGCGGTAAATGCGTATGTACACGGCAAGCCTCACTACCTTTTGTCTCGTCATCCTTTTCCTTTGCCTCTGCATTCTGTTCTTCTCTCCATTTCCGTCCTTTTGCTGATCTTCCGTAATTCCAAACCGTCCGCTGGCTCACATACCTTAGCGGCACAAATACGCCATGAGTTCGAGATGGCTTCACCAAGAGCATCAGAGCAATTATACAGAACGGGTCGTTGAGTAGTTGTGCCCACATGAGAGGGCTCGAGGTTTCTGCAACCCACTACGATAGTAAAGCAGAGTAATCCAGGGGTAACCATATCGCAGAAGTCACCACATCTCGGGTGTAAATCAATTTTTAAGCTGAATAGTAGAACACCAACGTCGCCAGAGGTCCTACCAAAGGCCAGCCCTGGTACTGCTAGGGTGTTGGGATGTAAAGCTGTGAGTCGTGAGGAATTCAAGCTAAACCCCAAGTTCCCCTCCCTACGAAAGATTATTGCTGAGATTCATGGAACTCACGCTCTCCACGGGGGGTCATCTGCTGCGGTGGGCCCACAAAGTCCTGTTTCGGCTGACCAGTCCAGATGTGCTCCGAAGGCGACTTCCTCAGCGCTGCTCAGAGGCATGGGGATGTTGGATGATGCTACAGGGCCCTCGAAACCATTGCGATCAATTTTCCTCATGTTTGCGGCGAATGGAGAGCAGATTTGGGCCATGAGGTGGCGGGATACCTCGTGGAGCCGGGACTCCCCCGGAGGAACCTTCAGCAGAGTCTCCCACGTCAGACTCGGATGGGCCTGAAAAGTTTCCCGAGGTGGACTAAAGCAGTACATCTGCTCAATGCTCTCCACGTCGTCCTGAGTCATGGAATCGAGATAGTCGTAGTGGCTCTGGACGGAACGCAGAAGCTCCCTGGCGACATGATCCGCGCTGGCACAAAATCTCAGCACCGCTAAGGACTGGCTCGCCAAAGCCAAATCTGGACGGCATTGTGCCTCTGGAAACCCGTGCAAGAGCCTTTGCGTGACCATGAACAGTATCTCCGCGGTGGTAATGTACGATTGGAAAATGCACAGCCAACAGCGTTGCAAGACTCCTTCATCTGCGTGGATGAGACCAAGAATCCTCGCGCTTATAATCGATGCGCTGAAGCCCTCTTCAATCGAGTCACAAAGGCCTCGGATGGTTTCGTCTGCCAGTGCAAGGTTGCTTCTCGCCGCCGAAACGTAATTCTGCAAGAGCCGGCGTTGAAGAAGTATCATTGCCCCTAGGTGTAGGCAATGCATCAGATAAATATTGCGCCTGAAGTTCAGGTTGATTGTTTGTTCGGAAAGTTGGGCCAAATGCATTGATGGATCGAGCTGATCGTACCACCTTCGCAGATTCGCCTTGATACCGTTGATATCTTCCTTCGAGATGTCGGTAAACGCAAAGGCCGTTTGAGATAACTTCGCCTTGATGATGGCGATTTGTGTCATTTTCATCTGCATGATGTCTGCGTCCGCTCCTGAAGGCGTATATCCGGACTGCATCTGTTAGCGTAGAATATGTATGTTGAAAGGGGCACGCAGACGGCAGTGGGCCTTCCCTTCCAGTCGTCCAATGACGAGTAGTTTAGTGTCGCAATCAAGCACCTGTCAAAAATCAATCTCCACCGCCCCGCTACCCGGACTGAATTAATGATTCGCTTACCTCTTGCAACACAGCAGTGTCTTCCAAGCTCTCTGATAGTCAACCCATGACTGAAGTGAAACGCGGGCCGGAGGATCCCCAATGAGCACGTTTTGGCCCATGCCCAGGCCAAGTCCCATTTCTTAAACAGTTTCATTAGCACTGAAACACATGCTTCTTGTTCATGTTTGAATCATGCTGGAACAAAATTGGCTATGCCGACATGGGACAGAGGAGGCATACCGACGTATACCAATGACACAGAGCTTTTCTTCACAATGTTATACATGGCCAGCAGGACACAGACCTTCATCGCCCTCAAGGGGTCGGCTGCTATGGCGTCGTCCAGATACTGCCTCGCGACATTGTAGAGGTACTGGCCAGTCTCAAACCTTGTCTCGCCCTGGAAATACTGGAAGCCCAAAGCGGCCATTGCGCAGGCTTCGCACATAGACGTCTCGGAAATGGCGGTATCACCATTGCCCTGGACCTCTTGCAGCACGGCCTCACCTTGCGCCTTGGTGAAGACGTGGAATAGGAGTCCGGTACACTGAAGTAGAAAACGGAAAGCTTCACTGGTGGCTGGCGACCTAAGGAGAGCGAATGCGGAAGATGAGAGTCGATGTTCGTTTGACGGGTGCAACGTGTCGACGGAGGGGCTATGGTTTGAGAGCGGGGAGGTCGGGTTCTGCGGTGCCGAAGTTAATGAAGTTGAATCGTGATTGGGTTGGTCTAGCAGGTGCGAAGGGTCGGGGCTAGACCTGATGCGCTCCAGAATGCGTGCAGCCTCGTCTGGCGGCGTGGTCTTGAGGGTACGGATCAGGTTGATAGAGGTGGACAGGCGCGTCTGAAGCTGGGCGGCGTGACTCTTGAGAGCGGCGATTCTGGTCTGGCCCTCGGGGACGTCGTATATGCAGGCTTTCTTGGAGGCGCAGGGGCGGCAGGCCGGACGCGCTCCGTCGCACTGCGAGTGCCGAGTCAGCGGGCGGACCGTTCGGGAGGGGGGAGGAGAGACCTTTATCTTACGCTTCTGGCACGCCTGACAAGCCACGGCAAGAACGCCTTTCGGGCGCTTGCGTTTTTGGGCGACGGCTGGGTCAGCTTGCGCGAGTGCGTCGGCGGTGGGCGGCGAGGCCGAATGCGGTAGTAGTGGACGGGCCATGGAGGAGGGTGAGTGTTTGGAGGCGCTCGCCGAGTTGGTGGGGGTCACATCAAGGCGTCTAGAGAACTGTCGGCTGTTGGGGTTGCGGGCTTGCTGGGCATCAAGGAAGTGCAGTGTTGAGCAGCGAATGGCAGCGCGTGCGCAGATGGCTCCGGGCAGAGTCACTCCGGGGGTGCCTTCTCCAGCTCCTTCTTGCTGGACGCCTACGCGTGTTGCGAGCTGTGTCTTCGAGAGCGCGACGGAACAAGTGTCGGAATCTTCTCCGACAGTTGTCCATTCATTTGGACCTGCTCTTCCAACTCGCTCGCATCGGAGTGCGGTCCGCCATCCCCACCTCACTTGCATTCAGCTCCCATCATCGGCGAGAGCAGAATCTTGCTTCAAGCATGCGACGGAAGCACTTGATATTGCATGCCATCCTCAACCTCCTCCATCATCGAATCGCAAGCCAGTGACTCTCTTGGCTCATCGAATCATCATATCCCTTCACCAACTTGCAACGTCATGAACAAACATTGACTTTGAAAGAAGCATAAGGAGACTCTCGAGTAGCAAACCAACAAACCCCCCATTGTCGTATGTTCTCCCCATTGTAGCACGTCCCTCGCCTTCTACTGGCCCGCAAGCTCCTTCCCAATCTCTTCATACCCATGTTCCTCTCTTAGACCACAACACCCTTTCTCCCAATGCCACCCCCTCGCTTCATTGCCAGCAGGGCGATGGCGAGCGTGCTGATGCAAAAGATGGCCGTGATGATCATGAATGCTGCATCCGCGCTGTTCTTAACACAGCGATCAAGCGCAGTGTCGCCCGAATCGGACCCGCAATCGCGCAAGTTGCCTTTGTTGTCCTTGATGCAGCCTCCGTTGGTCAGCTCGTTTTTGGCGAGGTTGTATTTATTATGGTCCGACTTGGAGCTGCATGAGATATCCCGTAGCTTTACAGCGACAGCCTGATTGCATGTTAGCCACTGGTGCTCTTTGCTTGCTCTCGTGCACGCAGCAGCAGTGGGAAATGGATGAACTTACAATGCCACCCGCGACAAGGAACAGCGCGGCTAGAGCGTCGGCGGCGACCATGACGAGGCCAGCCAGCGGTTCGAAGAAAATGGCGGCGACTCCCACAAGACCAACGAACAAGCCGAAACCCCCCGTAAATGCAGCATAGTTGTTGGCAGCGACGGAATTGTAAGTTTGGCTCTTGATAAGAACGATCGAGAGGCCGAGGACAACAGCGGCGCAGAGAATCTGGAAGGTTCGGGCGACGCCGTTGATGACTAGCAGCGCCATTTTGGGGGAGCGTCTCTCAGTAGAGGAGCCGGGGTGGAAATGGACGAAAATATTCACTCGACCGGAGGGAAATTGGATGGTATGGAAATAAAGAACAGTAGGTGCTTTGGGCGGGAGGGCGGACGATGCAGGGCTATATAAGAGGGCAACAGCCGGGGAATGGGTAAAACTGGGTTGGATCCTTCGAAGGCAATGCTTCAAATATACCAAGCAACAACGCCTCCTCAGTCACAGCGCATGCTGGCACCCGCGCCTTTGAGACCAAGGTGACCATGCCCAACCGAAATGGTAGGCTTGCAGTGGATTGCTTCCCAGCACACGGCTAGATCGGACGGGTAATCGTGTGACTGCGAAGGCTGTGTGGCCGACTGCTGCCCCTACATAGCCGCCTTGCTGCCTGTGCGACCGCATTCCAACGTGCGAGCGATATTATTGGATGCGGAGCGGCGCAGGCTCCAGCGACCTGGCCGTTACTGTTCAGTTTGGCTATCCTTTAAGATTTTGGGGGCTAAATGTTGGAGTTGGGTTGGTGCTGCGGAAGTTGTGGCCGCAGTTTCAACGATGCGCCTCATACATTAACGGCATTCAATACTTCCTTGAGCTATTTTTGGGGCACCCAGCCTCCAAAGCTTGTTTTTGCCATCCTCTGTGCCGGATTCCGCCTCGCACTCACAATTGCTAGAAATATTACACCATTGCTGAATTCAGTGTCCGGACGTAGATGTGAGTCTTGAACACGGACAAATCGTAGCGTCCCTCAGATCTTCTGTAACCTGTGTCATTCGAGACGTTGTGCTGCTCTTGATTCGCTGGAGAAGGTGGCATGCCAGCCCCTTGCATCACAGTAAACGTAGCTGGATTGTCGATCTTCGCCCATTGAGGGTATTGTTCTCGAACCTGACTTACAAACATTTCAGCCAAGCATACGTGTTTGACGGGGCGCATTCCACGGCAGCTTCGATCAGGCAGACGTCCGGCTCACAATTGAGGGCTGCCATATCGGACCAAGCAGCCGACGCTTGCGGTGTCTCCATCGAATGAAGCGATGCATACAGACCATCGTCCCCGTTAATCGCTGGCCCAATAGGGACCCCCTGTATATGGATGATGCCACGTGGGGAGGCGAGCCAGAAGTAGTAAACGGTATCTCACAACCATCTGCAGCCACACGAAATCATCGCATTGCCAAGATGCCGCTGCCTGACGTGTTCAGGGCGCAAGGGTGTGCATCAACGCCAGATTGCTGTTGTTATTGTTGTTGCTGTTGTTGCCGCGGACCAAGGCTGTGAGGCCAAGCATTGGGCTTTCGCAGTGTTAAGCTTTGGTGGAGGAGACAAGAGTTGCGACGGGTCGAGTCTAGCAGGAAAAGTACGAACGGCAGTGGGATGATCTTGGCGTGCATACGAGACGTTAGTCATGTTGATGAGGATAGCGGCGGCTCAGCATTCACCGTACTTCAGCCCGTGGGGCAATTGCCTAGCGTACCGGCGTCAGCAGGCGTATCAAACGCCGTCTCGCTATCATCTCTTGGACGCGTGATGAGGCTCGGCTGGGGTGGGGGCGGTGGTGTTGGGCGTGGGGTCGCAGGTCGCAGGTCGCAGGTCGCAGGTCGGATCGGACCAGGCATGCGAGGCGTGGACCGTTGACTGCGCGGCGGCTTCAGCTGGAGCTCGCTTAGGGCAAGGTTCTGGCCGCGGATCCAAACGACGGCGGCACAAGCTGTGGAAAACTCCTCAGCCTTACCACGCGATCGCCGAAGACGGAGACGCGCTGGCGGGCGCCGGCAGCCATGCCAGGGCCAGCCCAGTGCCAGCTTCGCTTCGTCTCGCCTGCCGCCTCACGAGCACATGCCAGTGCCCATGCACCTGCGTGCGCCCTCTGACGCCGTCCCACCGCCGCCGTTGACCGCCTCGTGCGCGCTCCCGGCTGGAACTTTGTGCCCAGCCCGCCCCTCGAGATCTTCACACCAAACTCCACGCGATCTTCGCACCACGCCCCAGCCCGATCCTCCCTCCCCAAGCTGCCTGCGCCCCGGCTGGGCTCGTCCCTATCACACCGCGCGCCAACCGCTGATGTCACCCGCCATCCGCCCTCTCCAACCCGTCCACTCCGACCACAATGGCCGCCGCCCACCAGCGCCCCCCGTCGCCGCCCGAGCACATCCACGACCCGTACCGCAACAGCTACCGCTACCTGCACATGCCTGATACCTCGTGGATCCGCCATCGCGACCCGCCCGAGTTCGACGACGCTTTGCTGCAGAGCCTCGAGCAGAAACGCCAGGAGCTCGACGCCAAGGTCACCCGCTACATTGCAAAGAAACAGGGGCAATTTAACGACTATGTCGCCGAGAAGAACCGCCGCTACGACCTGCGTGCCGACGACCGCCAGAAGCGTCGCGCCGCCCAGGAGGAACGCGACCACGAGCAGGCAATGGCCGACGTGTGCGACGACCATGCCCCAGCGCCGCATCTCATGGACGACGACAACGAGGCCAAGTGGTTCACAAAGCAGCGCGAGGAAGACGCGCGCAAAAGGGCCGAGGCAGTGTCGGAAGAGGTTGCAACCTCCGAGGCTAGGCATTCCAGCGTGCCCGACGTTTCCGCTCAACCAGCTTCTTTGGGCAGTGTCCGTGAAAGAGACTCGGAAATCCTCCAGTTGCTTCCCGGCTTTTTGCCGTTGCTCGAGGACCAAGAGCAGCTGAGCAGCTCCGCCCCTGCCGCCAACAGAGGTAATAGCAGACCTCCCAGAGATCCTCGCTCTGAACTCGTGCGCTCCTCCACGATGCCGCCCGTCCTCAAACATAGCCCGGCTCCGCGCCGCTCCTCGCTCAAACAGTCCAATGGAGAACGTCCTGGAAGTGCTCGTAAGGCCGTCCGTCTGAGCTTGGGCCCCAGGATTGTAACACCAACACAATCGCCGCCGGATGATCGGCCTTTGAGCTCTATTGAGACCAGTGCTGAATCATCGCTTTCTGAAGAGACCCTTAGAGCCATTCAAAGAGAGATCGAGGAAGCAGAACGGTGGAAGTCAGAACCTGAGAGGGTTTACACCGAGGAGATTCCTACCGAAGACTTGATGTTAGCATCGTCCGGCCAGGATCCCAACCATGCTGAGAGAAAGACCGCTCACAATCAAGTCGATACACCAGCATCGGTGTCTCCCGAAAAAGGAAAATCAAAAGCGCAAGCTGCTGACGGAGAAGTTGTTACCGAGAATGCAAGCCCGGAGAAACAGCAGTCTCCTCCCCAGAGCAAGGCAGGCTACGCGGAAAGTCCCATCAACTTCAATAAGGAGGAGATCCCTCAGCGTCCAACTGCAAGCCTAGGAAGAAGATCATCACTCACTGAGGAGGCCAAGTCAGCGCCGAAGGAGCCAAAGAAGAAAAAGAAGAAGAAGGCCAAGACGCAGACGACAACCGGCTTGCCCACATACACTCCTGTGCGAGCAGCCACGACAACGGCCCTCTCGTCTACTGCACCTGAGATTGGCGCTTCCTCTGCCCGCAGCATTGCGCCCGCGTACCAGTCTACCCCTCCAAACACGTCCATCTCTCTCTTGTCAAATAGCTTTGTCGACGCCAACAACACCGGTATATTCTATCCAACCCGCTCCCGCCCGCCACCAAGCCATCTGAGACCAGACGAGGCGTCCCTCAGCGCCGTCGATGTACCGCTACCAGTGGGAGGATTCAGCAGCGAAAGCCTGTCGAATAGCTATGGAAGCGTGCTGCGAGGTACCAGTCTGGGCGAGTCGTATATGGCGCTGAATTTCGCGCGACGCATGGCGGAGAGGGAGAAGGCGCAGAACGAAGGTGGAGGCAGGAAGAAGACTAGCAAAGCTAGGTCGACGTCTTTGCAGCAGCCGCTCAAAGAGGAGGATGAGGAGGTTGGGGAGGACGGTGACCCTGAGGCGGAAAGGCTGGCTAGGCAACGGGAAGAAAGGTACACGAGGGACCGAGAGCTGGACGAAGATGAGTTTGCAGGAGAGTTGGACCTATAAGATATTTGGGAAATTTCCTTTGGTGTAGAATGTCGAAAGTGGAGGGGGGGAAGGAATAGGGTTGGATCTATCTTTTGGTTATCGAGGGGCAACCCAAATGCCATATACTGGACACTTAATGCGAGGCTGGGAAGGAACAGGCGATAATCACTAAGGCAGGCTGCATAACATATAATGCAGCTACCCGGCAGACTTCGGGCCGATTGGCTACGGCATATGCATATTTTCTCTGGGGTTCCGCACGTTTCTCTTGTACAAGAGAAGCGGCGGCAGCAAAAGGGAAAAGAAAAAGGGAGAACAAAGAAGCGAGCGAATAAAATCTACAACGGAGTGATTCGGATGGCGGAACAGCAGGAAAAGAGACAGGAGAGAAAAGGAAAGGAAAAGGAAAGGAAAGCAATAGCGTATGTGGTGTGAACTCCGTCTTCCACTGGCCTTGTTTCGGACGCCTGATGGCGCTAGGCGGCGAAAGTCTGAGGTGGAGGGTCATGTTCGGGAAGGAGCCACGACTCCGGTCTGCTGCAGAGTAATGTTTGTTTGCAACCGTGCCGGTCTAATCTCCCCCACCTCAGAGACGAGGCGTTCAACGCGCGCGGCGGTACTCTTCGTTTCCACCAGGGAGAAATCGTGGAATAGCTCTTGCCAGTTTAAAGATCCTGGGTGACTGCAGGGTAGGACCCGGGAGAAAATGGTCAAGCAATGATCCCGGTGTCCATGAGTGTGGGGCATAGTAGTGGGTGGCAACATTTCGATGTGAGCGGTAGCTGGAGAGTGAGTGGGTGCGCGGAGAGAGATTGTCTCTTCCCAGGAAAAAATGGGTGGATAATGCTTGAGGTGACTTCACTCAGTCATGGTCTGGCCCGCGACGAGATTGGACTACCATGCAACAGCAAATGCAAGCTGTATTTCTTTTTCTCTTTCTGCTTTTCATAGTCATTTTTCTATTTCGGAAAATCTTCAGCCGCTTCCAAATATGCGAGGACCCTCGGCTAATACCGTATACCATTGTACGTCTTTGGGGAACGCATACGGTTTTCAGGCTGTTCCGTTGATCCATGAAATACGCAAGCAAATTTTCGGCCAACATTCCTTCCGCGTCTTCTTGTGGTGCTATTGATTCTCGGCCTCCAAGTGTTTGGCAGAGCTCGCTGTGCAGTTTTCAAGCTGTCTTACCATTGACATAAATATCACTTGCAATATCACTGCTGTTGAGTGGCTGTGAGCGACATGGGAATGGGGGTATATCGTCGGTTCCAAGCAACACACCTTGAGAGGGTTCGGCAATGAGGCTGAGACCCAACTAAACACCATTATCGAAAAAGACGCCTGGACCGTGTTGATGCGCCATGAAAAGAACTTTGATATTCCCAGTCTCCCAAAACCCATGTGGTATGATACATCGTAGTTGCAGCCATTGCTTCGAGGAGGAGTTTAAAGTGGCCGTGTCCACAGCCGTACCCAGCTTTTAAGAATGCGAGGAAAGCTCCTCCTGTCAACGCCATCAATATTGTCTTGTCGGCAACATTGTTCCGCCCAATTCTCGAGCTAGTCCCGGTTCTATGGAGAACCCAGCTTCATCAGAACAAATTTGTGGTAGCATGCGGTCAATTATGCGGAGAACTTCTTGGTGATCTTGGCGATGACTGTAGGAATGGATGTCAGATCTCCCGTTTGATGCCGTTTCTTCGAACCAAGGAACTTACCGTGCAGGGCGACGACGCTAATGATGAAGCCGACGGACAGAACGAGCACGACAACCGGGTCGACCTTGAGACCGGGAGACTCGTCGGTGTAGAGCCCTTCAAGCATGTCAGCTCGTCCATTTCCCCCTCTCGTTCATTTGTGAGACCATTGGAGCCGCAGTGCTTGCTCGGGGCTTGCCATTGCGCAATGCTCCCCATCAGCGCGCACAAGTGGCCTTACCCCACCAGCTCCTCGAACAATCGATAACGTGCAGGGTAGTACGTACTCAGCATGGTGCTGCTGCTACCGCCAGCGCCAGCGGCGCGGGTGCTGCTGGGGCGGGCATTGGCAACCTTGTCGGCGCGGTCGGCGGCAGCCTTCCTCCTGATGGCCACGGCAGGGCCACCCGGGGGCTTGGGAGACGAGGGGCGGGCAGTGGTGGAGCCGGTCGCCGGGGGCGAGTTGACGGGAGAGCTGGAGCGAGGGGAAGACTGTGAAGGGTCGAATCAGCTTGCGGCGCATTTAAGGGTGATGCGTAACAGGCGAGCGCTCCCAAGAAAGCTTTGGCGGCGCGAATGCAGCGAGCTTCAAGGCGAGCGTCGATTGGGACGCAAGACGGTATTGAAGGCGCAGGCGGAGGGGAGCGGCGGAGCAGACGTACCATGGTGCTAGTCGTGAGGCGTGTTGGGCGGGAAAGACCGGGGTATCTCGAAGTTGGCGGGAAGGGAGTGGTGGTGGAGAGTTGAAGGGCTGCGTGTCTGGAGTCGCGCTCCGATTAAGGCCACGCTTCTGGAATCGCTAGCGCCAGCGTCGCCCTCACAACCGAGCCTCCCTTGCACGAGCCACACCACCGACCGCCCAAGCTCCAATCCGGAGAGTGGGGTTTCCTTCAACGTCGAACACCTCGCAAACGACTGGTTTCCCTCTGGTCACCTGGAGGGGTCGGCATGATTGCCGCCGGTCCATCAACGCCCAAGCCAGCAATTTCACCACCAGGCAAAAAAGTGGAAGAGAAAATGACAGCAAATGCAAATACAAGAAGACTGTCTGGACGGCAGCGCTTATTTTAATACGATCTGCTGCCTACGTTCATCCGGCCACCTGTTCCGTCACTCGTTGAGTCATCTCCAATTCCCGTCTAATAGTCATCTTGCTCGAAGAGGAAGCAGGCTCGTCCGGACATTTGGCTTCTACACAGAACCCGAAGGCTTTGTACAGAAAAATTACGGAAATCCTCTTCTCCGAACGAGTTAATTGATATGAAGCTAGCCATAGTCGAGATGTCTATGCAGTTTACTACATATTGCTCTCAGACCACTTCCACCGACCTTGTGAGCCTGCTTCTGACGAAAGGGAATACAGAGGCCAGTTCCCGCGGAAACCGAGTAGTCCAGGGATTTCAGATGTAGGAGAAGGGGAGACTCACTATCCCAATGAAGGAACCATCACGTGTTGAATCATCGACCATTCTCCTCCGGGATTTACCCGGCGAACCTCGCATCACGATTTTCTGTCTGTCGCGTCTCCTACTGTGAGAATCACTACAGGCTTGCCGTCTCAACGCCTACCCTCGAGACTGTGGTAAAAACGGTCAGCAGCAACAAAGTAAAGTGTGTGACTCGTCATACCGATGCTTTACCTTGCGTCGATTCTCACTTTTTTTTTCTTGCACGGTAACCGAATTACTTCGGCACGATAGTCAGGCTTCTGCTCATGTCGAAGCGCGTCAAGGGCGCCATTACAGCGGCCCATCTCAGGACGCTTCTTGCACGAATCGGCAGCGGCGTTGGCGGCACAAAGCCAGAACTCGCAGAACGCCTCCATTCAGACCTCAATGTGGCCAAACTTCAACATGGCACCAAGCCCGGCCGCATCCTCAGCGTGGACATGGGCATCCGCAACATGGCTTTTTGCGTGTGCGACGTTTCCATCCAACATCCCACCAGTGCTCCCTCAGCCAATCCCCACGTGAAGCTCGACGTGCTGGCCTGGGAGCCCATCTCCGTCAGCGACCTCGCCCAGCAAGAGGAAGAGCAGGCTTCCTCTGCAGATCCAGCCGCCCAGCTGAGCAGCCAGCTCACTCAAGCCGCAAAAGAGTCGTTTCGGCCGTCCATCCTCTCGCGCGCTGCGTACGCACTGCTCAGGCGGAAGCTCCTACCCTACGCGCCGCAGACCATCCTGATCGAGCAGCAGCGCTACCGCACCAACGCGTCCGCCGCCATTCAAGAGTGGACCTACCACGTTAACATGCTTGAGGGCATGATCTGGGCGATCCTCGAGACACTCAGACAGGAGGAGGCTTCCGCGCGCTTGCCAACCGCCGCCCTGGAAGCGCCCTCGTTCCCTAGCGTCTTCCCGGTTAGCCCAGCACGCGTTGCCGCCTTCTGGACGCAGAATTCGGAACTCGGCCGAGAGATTCTGCTCGAAACTTTTGCCAACAGCGCCGCGCTCAAACGTTCCCCTTCACGCTCAAAGGCAGGGAAGAAGGTCGAGGTTGATGCCGAGGCCGAGGCCGAGGAGGAGATTGAGGATGCCGTGGCAGGCGACGCAGGTGTGACTAAGGGAAAGAAGCTGAGCAGGACGAAAGTCGAGAAAAAGGTCAAAATCAAGCTCGTTGAGCAATGGCTGCTCGCAAACGCCAGTGGGTCTTCTTCTTCTCGGCCGGACTGCGACGTGCGACTCAGCTTCGACACGCCGGAAGCCGGCGGCATGCGTGACGTTTTCTTGTCTAAGCTGTCCAAGTCCGCGAAAAGGACTGGAGGAGGAGGCAGGAAAAAGCGTGCAAAGGACGCGTCAGAAGCGCCGGCCTCGGCTGCCAGCATCTCACCGCCAGCCGACCCCAAGAAACTGGACGACCTGGCCGACTGCCTCTTGCAAGCAGCTGCGTGGGCGCAGTGGGAGGGCAACCGACGTGCAATGCTGGGGTTGGATGAGAGCACCCTGAAGGAGGTGGCTGAGAGATGCGCTAGTGCGTAGCTCCTCTGCACACGACAACAGTCACCAGCCAAGGAAACGCGACGCAGTGCGGCGGGAACGCCCTGCGGCACCACGGAAGCAGATGCCGGCGAATACGGATGATACGAGCCCGGGATCGTGCTCGGCCTTTGCCGCTGCGGCCGTCACCGCAAATAGCAGCGGGGCGCTCCCATGGCACCGGTGCGCGCAAGGTGGAGTGGCTGGCCTGGAGAAACGCACAGTCGTCAATAAATTCGGAGATGCGAGGTTTCGCCCGCAAAATGAGCGAGGGGAAAAGCGAAATGATTTTAAGATTAGGATGCTGCTATAGCAATGCATTGATGCCTCCGGGGGCCGACCGTGTGTCTATGATCGCTGTCGCTAGCCCCGCCAACAAACCCCTCAAAAACGCCGTCGCCAATGCAGAGAACCCATGTGTCGTAAAATACGTATCCGCCGACCGAAGTTTCCGGAAAAGAAATCCACCCAACACGCGACTTTTCAAACCCTCGAAAATTAAGGAGCTTTACAGGACGGCAACGCCGACAAAGACGGAGACGGCCAGGGCAAGCAGCGGCCGGGCAGCCGAGTCGGTCACGGCATCAGAAGTACTGTCGAGTCCGCAGCACTTGCCGTTGTACGTGACATTGTTTGCCGCCGCAGCTGCGGCGAAGACGCTTCCGTTGAGGTTGCCAATATTGTAATAATCGACGTTCAGGCGGTTCGGGGGTCTGCCCCACATGTCTGTGACAAGATTAGCGCCCCTTCCGCGTTTCAAACTCTCTCGGGTGCAGCCTGAAGTTTCATGTTTGAGCTGCAGGGTCGAGCTTACCCGTGCATTGATCTACCGAAAGGCCCAGAGCGCCGTAGTCAGTTGTATTGGCGTTTGTGAGAGTCAGATTGACCTTGTTTGGCACAAGGATCGAGTTGCCGAGGATCGAGATGTCCGCGTTGAGATTGTGGTTGATCATGTACATGCGGCTCTTGGCCTGGTCCTGAGGAAGGTCCGGAGGGCGCTGCACGGTGCAAGGGAACGCCTGGTCGGTCGGATCAAAAGGCGTCTCCCACAGCTGGCTGAATTCGTCCATAAGGTAGGGCACGGCAGTCTGGTTTGCCTGGTAATCCAAGAAGAAAACGACGCGCTTCGACGTGAGGATCATCTCCGAGTACGTCGGCCAATCTTCAACGCTCATCGGAATCACCGGCGGCTCGTACGCATACGCCTTGAGGCCGGACTCCTCGATGGGGGTGGTGAAATTAGTTGCGGTGGCGTAGTCGGCATTTCCAATCAGGATGGTGACAATGTCGTAGGGATGCTGCTGTACCCAGCTGGCTACTTCCTTGAGATAATCCACGAGCGTGCCGGCATTGAGGATGTCGCAAGAGGTGTGGCACAAATTGAATTTCCCAGTGCCGTTGTAGTGGGCCTGTGCTTGAACTGCATCAAGTTAGTGTCAAGTCACGCTTCAAAGTCTAAATGGCACCTACGCATCCGTATGCCATCGTTCAGCTGGGTAGTCACGTCGAAGTTCTGGTTGCTCGCGGCGTTGTTCTTGATCGTGAAGGGCGAGTTATGAGCGCAGACCTCGGTGACGTTGGAAAACTTGCGGGAGCACAAATCGGTATAGCCGTTGCATGGCTGAGTGTTGGTGGGGGCAGCGGAGCTACTAGTCTCCGAGGCAGTGGAATTGCCAGCGGTGGGAGTCAAAGGGCCGCCAGTGTATGTGCGGGTACCGTCGGCGCCAGTGAGCAAGGTGATGGTGTGTTGCGTCTTCACCGTGACCGTCTTCTCTTCACTGATGCTGGCCTCGGACGAGCCGCCTGCGGTGGGAGTCCTGGTCTTGGTGCCCCCCGATCCCTCGTCATCGTCGCCGGTGCTCACGCGAACGGTGGACGAGTAGGAGATGTAGGTGCCTGTGGGCACGCTCGCGCTGGGCCTCGTGTTCGTGCCGGTGAGAACAACGGTGTTGGCGGAACCGGAACCGGAGCGGGAGCCAGAGCTGGAGGCCGAGCCGGAGCTGTCGTTGTCATCGTTTCCTTGGGCGAAGACGCCGGCGGACAAAAGAGCGGCAAGCCAGCAGGTGGAAATACGCATGCTGGCGCGATCAGCAGCAGAAGCGGGCGGAGGGTGGAGAGGAAGGGAGCTCGACTGGGGAGGAAAACAGAGCAGTCGGGGCGGGCCAAGACGGGCTACGGGGAAGGGCAGCAGCGCATGGGACGCAGGCGGTGGAGAAAGAAGTGCGGCTGAGAGACAGGCTGGGATGACGTCTGAGACGCAGTAAATAGAAGGGTGGCCCCATGGGCGTCAGGAGGGATGGGCGCTGCAGCTGGCGGTCCGGCAGCTTTGGCGCGCAGCTAGCCAGCGCTAGGCGGGAGCCAGCAGTGCTCTCTGACATCGTCACGGCATGGGCGCCCCGAAGACGGGGCTCGCGAGGGCTGGCCGGGTGGGATGGGCTGCGGTCGGGTGCCTGGTGCGCGCTCACAGCAGGGAGGCTGTTTCGTGGCGGCGCCCGATCGCCGCCAATCACGGCGCGGCGCCGCCGCCCAGACCCGCTTTGCGCCTCTTGCATCAACGCCGGCCTGCAGGCCCTGACGCGTCGCAAACACCGGCCTGAGGTCAGAGCACGGAGACCAGCCCGCCCGTCTCATAATGTCGGTCCTTTCCACCGCAGCGCTCCAGGCGTTGCCCAGCACCCCGGCCCGCCCGTCCACTCACAGCCTGGTCTTCTTCTGGCCCGACTGCAGCAAAGCCTTCTCTCACGTTTCCTTCCTCCACCAGGCATCGCCATGCCGTCCTCTCCGCCGTCTCGTACGCCCTCCTTGCGCTCCAACGGTCCCGGTGCCTCTGGGAGGTCGTCGCCCACCGTGGCCGCAAGCCAGGATGTCGCCCGCGCCCCGCAGTTCGAGGAAACGCCCTGGAACACCTCCCCCGGCGGTGGGCTGAAGCGTTCCAACACCACGCTCTCCAGGAAGCAGATGAAACGGGCCACCCGCACCCGCAAGATCTTTGCCGTCATCTCTTCCTTCTTCTTCTTTCTGTCTGCTCTTTTTCTTCTGCTCGTCGAGATCGGCAACACCCACGACAAGCCCGTTCTCCGCGACACCTGGTTCATGAAGCTCGATCTCAGCCATATCGTGCCGACCTCGATCCCCAACGCCACGCTGCTCAACAGCATAGCGCAGACCCTCGGTCTGCACGACTTCTACCAGGTCGGCGTATGGAATTTTTGCGAAGGCTACATCGGCGAGGGCGTCACCCATTGCTCCCATCCCGAGAAGCTGTATTGGTTCAATCCCGTTGAGATCCTGCTCAATGAGCTGTTTGCAGGCGCAACCAGTATGTCGCGGGCGCCTCTACCTTCAATGCAATCAGATGCTGACCCATATCGCAGTTGCCATTCCCGAGGAAGCATTGAAATACCTCGACATCCTCAAGGTGGCCTCCCAGTGGATGTTTGGCTTGTTCCTAACCGGAACTTGCTTGTCCACTACGCTCATCTTCCTGACGCCTCTGGCCGTCTACACGCGGTGGGCTGCGGGCCCAATTGCCATCTTGTCATTGTTCACGCTGCTCTGCATTTTCGTGGCCTGTATCATTGCCACGGCCATTTTCATTGTCTTCAAGGTCGCGCTCACCCAAGTCGACGATCTCAACATCAAAGCGGTTCTCGGGGCCCAGATGTTCGGCTTCATGTGGACCTCGGCAGGTTGCATTCTGATTGCCTTTATCATTCAGTCCGGCCTTTGCTGCTGTTGCGCCAGTCGGAGAGACGTCCGAACGGGCAGGAAGCCGGGTAGCAAGAAGGCGTACACCATGCCGCCGGATGATGACCCGGAGAAGCAGTCGTTTAAGCAGCGGCTCGGGTTTGGCAAAAACAAGGCATAATTTTACGTCGTATAACGAATCTCCCAGTTTGCACAGCATCAAGCAGGCCTCCAGAACGGAGGCGGGCATCAGTCGGGTTTGCGGGAAAAAAGTGTTGGGCGGGTCAGCGGGCGTTTGGGCTACCTACAGGCGTGGGTTGGATTTTCCGCTCCTAGAGTACAGCACAGCACATTGGTCATCACCAAAATCTCTTAATTTATAGATAGAAGCAACAAATAACACGGTTAATCCTGGCGGAGCTGAACTCCAGATGCAACGCAGATCCGAAACCCACTTAAATGATGTCGGACGATCAGGGATGCTTCGCTACGGAGCGGCGGTGCGCCCCAAAACATGGCACGACTCTGATGAGCCGGCATTCGCCAAGGGGCAACGGGAATCGTCGGCTGGAATTCGTCTGGCTGCGCATCAGCAGAGGTCGGGTCACAAAGGGGGCCCCTATCACCCTAGGACGTCGGCGACGATGGCGAGCAGCCGGGAGTAGCGGATAGGGAACGTTAGACCTTCCGCATTCTACGATAGCCGATACGCGCTACCAAAGTGGGCAGTTGATGAAGATTCCCGCGCGTAATCACAGGTTTCAACACATGATCTACTGAGTAGTCGCTTACGCGGGGTCCAGCGGGACCGGTTCGGGGAGGTAAATCCAGGAGCCCATGCACCATGTGTGGTCAGGGTTCGGGATGATCACGTGCAAGCGCGCCTGCCTCGTTCCCACCTGTCAAGCTTTTTGGCGCCTTATCGATAGTACCTACCCCACGCGCCTCCACGGCCTCCACCTGCCACTTCATCGCTCCAGCTCACCTTGTTCCAGCCGCGTCATCCCCAGCCGCATACAATACGACACACCACGCCATACACGCCGCCATGGGCGCACCGGATTCCACCAACATGAGCGGTGTGGCAACACACGCCCAACCTCCTCCACAGCCACGCTCGAGTGGGCGCAAACGCAAGCCCGTTTCCTACGCCGAAGACCCGCCGCATGAGGTCGCCGAAGCTCCGGTCAAGAAGCGCCGCGGCAAGGCTGCTGCACAGCTGCCCACTGCAGTCGTCGACGATGCCGATGCTTCCGTGCCTGCGAAGCAAACCAAGCCGAAGCCGCCGCTGGCGACTGAGAAACGGCTCAAGCGGCAAGATCTCAGCACCTATTTTTGCATATGACGTAGTTGAGCTGACGATCCACAGATTCCGCGACAAGGCACCTCAGTCGTTCTATTCTGTGAGAGACCGAGCACTGACACAGCGGTGAGCCCGACCTCTTTCCAAAGCTTCACGTGGGTTTGCCTGTCTAATGGACAACAGCATGTTCGTCATCGATCGCTCTCGCGGAGGAACAGACGCATGTCCGCAGGAAGACATCAACATCGCGGGGACAACAGGAAATGTTTACACCGTTAATGTCTCGCTCATTCCCAGCTGCACGTGCCCTCACGCCAAGAAAGGAAATCAGTGCAAGCACATCATCTATGTAGGTTTTCAGCGACATTCGAAAGTACCGTTGCAATTGCTGATACCTTCAGGTCCTCATTCGCGTGCTCAAGGCTCCCCCGCCCCTCCAGTACCAGCTGGCCTTCATCTCGTCCGAGCTCAAGCAGATCTTCAGCAACGCACCTCCTATCCCGTCGGGTGAGCCTGACGACAAGGACGGCGGACGCAAGCCTGTGGAAGGCGACTGTCCCATCTGCTGTGAGGAATTCCAATCTGTTGGCGAAGAGATCGTATGGTGCAAGGCTGCCTGTGGCAACAACGTGCACAAGACCTGCTTCGAGCAATGGGCTGCCACCAAGGGCGGTCACAATGTGACTTGCCCGTATTGCCGCACGCCCTGGACTGGAGATGAGGGCATGCTGAAGAAAATCGTCAAGACGGGTGAGAAGAATGATGAAGGCTATGTCAACGTTGCTTCTCAACTGGGACTTGATGGTGAACGAGGTAAATCACATCGTGTCGCGTATCTTGTCTTTTTGCTGACAAACTTGCACAGACTATTCAACCTACCACCCTTTTTGGGTCCGCAGACAAGCTCGAAACGGCGCCATCGACGACTCATGGCGAGGATTCGGGCTCTGGGATGATTGATGGCCGCCCAAGACAGGCCCAAGTTCACTACCTTGACGGGATCCTTGTTCGACGTCCCCACCCCTCGCCTAATCAAGTAAAAGTGCGACGACACTTTCTTAGCGCCAACAAAGAGATCGACATACTCAACATCAGGCCTCCAGTTGAGATACGCTGAGAACAAGATATCGAAATTTACGATTTGCTGATCGTCAAGGCCTTGTCCTCTTGCGCATGGCCCAAAAAATAATCGGCGAGCTTTCCAGCGTGGGGCTCACATCTTGGCTCCAGCTGACATTCTTAGTCTTCACAACTTAGTCGACTCACATTTTACGCAACTTAATGGCGAAGAGTCAAGACCACATGTGAGCAAAGAGTCCGCCAACTCGGAGTGGTCGCCATGACCCTTACGGTCGTCAGAGGACCAGTGGACAGAATAGCACGATAAGAGTTATATGGTGCAAATAGGATAAACATCTTATGCAATGGGGTATGATAAAACGACATCAGTACCACCTCTTTTGCTACCAGAAATACCTACGTCCTTGTATGTCCGGTGTACATGGTAGCAAATCAGCTAACTCATCAATGAAACTCTAGCCAGTGCTTCAAACACAGCACGAGCGAGCCCTTCGCCTGATGTGAGTCCAGCTTCAGTGGAATTCTCCACGCGTGTACCTGATTCGTTATGATTGCAGTCTCCATTCTCTCCATGGCATGAGAAGACCCTCTGCGAAGCCCGCAATGAGTGGTGCTTGTGGGAATTTTCATAATTACTTCGTAAAACAACTATATCCATGTCCATCTGGTTGCTCAGTCCTATCCCCTCAGTCGGCGCGATCCACCGACACGTCCATCGGCACTTCTACTAGCAGGTTTCGATTAGCCTAAAATGAACAACTAAGAAAGATACCTTAATAATAATATTGTGCCATAGCGGATTGAAAACTCGCAGTTACGTCCAGTTATTTTTGCTTCAACTGCTCACGAAGGAATATAGCATTGGATCACGCCGACTCGAGCATGACTAAACGTGCTGGAGCCACTCGAGTGAAAAAAGAAAAAGAAAAAACGCTCATGCTATGTAGGTGTCACTAACGCATAGGGTTGGTGGTGGGAAAGACTTGCCTCTGCATGGGTCTCAAACCGGGGAGCTGGATTGATAAGGCTTCTTCTAGAATGGCACCGCAGAGGTTTGACATCCTCTCTGGCCTGCAAGTACCTAGACAATAAGTGTGTACAGGTAGACGAACACTTGATCTTAGAGATTTGAGAAATTTGATTGCCTGTGAGTTTTGTGGTCCCGCTGAGGCGCCCTCTAGGCCAACTCTAACCCACGTAATCCTTTCCCACAATGCGACATGTTTGCCTCCAAACTGCTTGAAACGTACACAATTCGATTTTACAGGAAACCTTGCCCACGCCTGTTTTTACTTTATGCCGCCGCTGCCGCAGCAGGTTGCTCGGTTTCCTTTGTCGAAGTGATAAGAGGAACATTAGGCCACGGCTTTTTGATGGCATCTTGGATCTGGACAATGCATCCCTTGGGACCAGAAACCGCACCTACGTCTTCAGTCAGCAAAAGGCAAATCGTTTGCATTTCAGGGAATGATGTCATACCACTGACGACAACGATGCCATTTTCGGGATCAACCTTCATAACTTTGAGGTTCTGCACGGTGACACGATGGCCACCCATGCGACCAGGCATGCGCTTGCCAGGCAGCACTCTGGAACCAGAGCCCTGCGAACCACCGGACGAACCCATCAAACGGTGGGCGAGCGATTGACCGTGCGAAGCGGGCTGGCCGCCAAAGCCCCAGCGCTTCATACCCTGTTCGACGGACGAAGCATCAGCACCCCCCTCGTTCCTTTGGGGAGGGAAAAGACGTCACTTACACCCGCAAAACCCATGCCCCTGCTGTCCGCCCGCGTGTCCACAAACTGGCCCTCCTTGAACCACTCGGCGCCCACCAGCTCCCCGACGCCCAGCAGGCCCCTCTCGTCGCGGACGCGGAACTCGCGCACCCAGCGCTTCGGGCTGACGCCCTGCGCCGAGAAGTGGCCCAGCAGCGGCCGGGTCACGTTGGTCGGGTGCTTCCAGCCGGCGCCGACGGCCACGGCCCAGTAGCCGTGGCGGTCGCGCGTCTTGTGGGCGACGACCTGGCACCGGTCGAGCTGCAGCACCGTGCACGGCGTGCGCACGCCCGTCTCCGGGTCGTACAGCGCCGTCATGCCCTTCTTGAGCGCGAGCGCCCCCGTCCGCAGCGGCGTCGTATATTCCTTGCGGGCCAGCGCCGCGGTCGACGAGGCGCCCAGCACACGCATGTTGGGCCCGCGGTTGAAGCGGTCGGTGGGCGAGGGGTGCGCGACGACGGACTTGATGCCGCGGGTCTGTTGGAGCTGCCGCTGTGGTCGTGTGGGGAGCGAGGATGAGGCATTGAGCGGCGAGGCGGTCGGGCGGGGCCGTAGAGGCAGAGCTAGTTGCCCCAGTCGGACTTGCGGTCTTGCTGGCATGACTGGCGGTTGTGCGGAGGCGGGGGAAGGCTGTTGCTGATCGACGGGCCGCACGCTGCGACTTTTCTGGTCGACGTCGCGGCGGTTGCGCTGGTGGCCGCTGAGCCCGCCGTACTCGGGCACGAAGTCGTTGCCGAGACTGACGCCGTGGCACAACCACAGCAAGCATTCACGGCCAATCACCAACAGCAAAACCATCGTGAATTATCTAATTAAGAAGCCCAACACTACCCGTTCAGCCTTCGAGTAGAGAGATCCCACGACTCAACTTTTACTTCATCGCCAACCTTGCACATCATCCAGGCCTCGAAAATTTACCCATCCTTGCCGTTTACGCCTTGAAGATGCATCGATTGACCGTGATTCGCCGACATACCAGGCCGACATCTAGACTCCTCGCCGTGAAATCCGAATAAGCAGACCTCACTCCTCGCACAGAACCAAGAGATCAATTTTCTTTCTTTTTGCAAGCAAGCTTCCCCGTCGACATCGACCGACTCCTAGAAATGCAGAGCAATGATGGCTCAGGGCGCAGGTGCAAGGCCTCTATTTGGCAGCACGTGCTCCATTGCCCGCCCCGATGATGCTAGGGATAGGGTACGTGCCATTTGGGTTCTGCTGCGGTGGTCCCGACGGAACCCGGTTGGGCGGTCCATTCGCAAACTTCTGGCCAGGCTGCATCGAGGCCGGAGGCGGAGGTTTGGGCGGTAGGTGCGCCGGAGTGCCCCATTTGGCGATGCTGCTTTGGCTGCTGCCCGAAGCCGATCTCTGTCCTTGGTTATGTGCGGCCGATACCGGCTGCGGCAGAGGATGGGCCATTCCCTGACCCTGATTCTTCACAAACGCCGCAGGGTTTCCGGGCAGGCGGTTGAACTGCGGTTGCGAAGTGGGTTGGCTTGGCCGCGGGGGCTGCTGCTGGTGCATGGACATATTGAAGTTGGGAAAGTTGACCATATTTGGAGCGACGACCCCCATTTGAGGCGACTGCCCCGGCATGCCAAACGGTGCTCCACCGCGCATCCCAGGGCCCGGGAAGCTGGGGACAAACGCTTGGCTTTGCGGGTTGAACTGCTGCCGGTTGAAGCTACCAGGAAGAGGGTGCTGGTTGCGGTTGTTTCCAAACTGTGGGTTGGGTAACTGGCCGTATGGATAAGGGTTTTGACCCGCCGACATCGGTCGGTTGTCATAGCCTTGTTGAGCAAATTGATATGGCGTCTGGCCCGACATCTGCCATGGCTGATTCATGCCCTGCGACTGCGGCCTGTATCCGTCCGGAAAGCTAGCCAGTGTAGGGTTCGACATCTTCGGGGTCTGGTTAGATGCGTTCCCTGGTTGGAAGGACATGCGCTGGAAGTCCTGCGAGAGGTCATAGTTCATCGGCACCGGGGATCCATAGGGTCCTGCGTTCAAAGCCCCATTGGCGGATCCAAATTGCTGGCATTGCCATGCGAATTGTTGTTGGGGATCCTGCTGGACCATGATAGGATAGCCGGTGTTGCATTGCACGGGCGGCGTGCTACTAGGGTTCATGTTGGTTGACGGAGGTGCCATATTGGTGTATGGGCCATAGTACATGGGGGGGCCATCACTCGGATACCCTGGGGCTCCATATTGCCCAGGGTAGTAGGGGCTAAACTGTGATCTCGCCTCAAATCCGTCGTCGTCGTTGTTGCGGATCTTCTTCTTGTTCTTCTTTCCAGCAGCGGAACTTGACCGCGACATGTCCCTGCTCTCATTGTTGGCCGATTCCCCAAGATCACCGTCCTCGGCGCTTCCAAAGATGCGCTGGCGGGCTTCTTTGTATTTGGCCTCGCGTTCTTCTCTGGTCAACTTTCTGGGTCCCTGACCGGCGTCGCTTCCACTATCGGCGCCAGTCTCAGATGTTGTTTTAGATGGACCTTCAGAATTGGCCGTCGTGTTGGTGCCTGATGGAGTTCCTCCGCTCTCTCCTCGGCGCATAATCTTCCGGGCAGGCACTATGATAGGAGGAGTCTCCGGACCCGATGACAAGGAGCTCGGAAGGCTCGATAGTGGCGGTGGCCTACAAACGCATTAGCAAGCATCAAACGATATTCAAGCAGATTGCTTACATTCTACTATATGGGGTCTTGGTGATCTTGACGGCACTCGTGACCGGGTCGACAACATGACCGAGAAGATAATAGTCAGCGAATCGATGTGCGAGCATTCGGTAGAACGCATTGCAATTTGGAACGTCCAATTCCTTCTCGCTTCAAAGTTCGTCAGCCTCTCGGAAATGAACGGTTCAACAGACGCAACGTACCCCGTATTTCTTAGGAAATCGAGCACGTCTTGCTCTAGCTTGAGAACGAACAGCCTGTCTCGAGGAGACTGTAAAGCTTCCAAAAGCTTCTCATCAGGTGCCGGTTGCGGCTGAGAAATGCCATCGGTTTCCTTAATGGCGCCAAGAGGCAAAGGCACAGCGCGACCGGAACCGCCTTGAGCAGCGTCATTGCTGCCCATTATCTGGACATTCCGGCCCGGGGGAACGCCACGCTGGGAAGCGGCACCCATGACGGAAATCTCGTTTAGTTGGTCACGGAAAGCACGACCAATGCCGTTCTCCGAGCCAACCCTTGATCCGGCTGCAACGGAATCGGGAGGCGTGAAAACATCTTCGCGATCCTCTTCCACGGCACGAATGCTGGCGCTATCGTCTGGGCGAATGCTTTCCTTCTCGTCGAGCGCGAAGGTGGTTCCGGACGCGACACTCTTGCCATCCACGCTCGGCGGCTTAGCCGAACTGTTGGAGGAAGACACCTGGGTTGCATCGTCATCAGCAACCACGGGCTTTACTGCGCCGCCTACCGAGTGCAACGAAGGCTCGGCATTGGAGTCCGGGCTTACGCCATTCTGCGCATGGGCATCCCTGGAGGAGCCATTGGTGTCTGGAGCATTTTCCTGGTTGGAGCTCTCATCTCTTTCTCCATTTTCAACCGGGACGTCCGCTGTTTGCGCTTCCGGGGCTTCTGACGGGTTCTGCAGGATAACGGGAACTTGCTGGCCTTCGGCAGACTTGGGGCCAGAAGCAGGGTTTTTGGAATTATGAGGCATGTAAGCTGAAGCTGCAACCTGCGAGCCGTCAGTTATGGTCAAGGCGCTACTGATGGACGAGGGGCTTAGGGGCAGGAGAGGGCGAGAAAGCGGAGTGAGAAGGCCCCGAGTCGGATCTCCAGAAACAGAAAAGCGGCGCAAACTGTACCTTTGCAAACGACGGCTTCAGGTTGGAGGTCTCACTGGCAGCAGGGCCTTGAGAGGACATTCTCTCCAGCCAGCGGGGGGCGAGCTATGCGAGCTATGCGGGGTATGGTGGCGGTAGAATGCAGAGAAGGGCGGTCGCAATTCGGGGCGTGGAAGCGCGGTGGGCAGCTGGGCGGGCTCGCTCGCAAAGGGAAATGGAAATGTCGAAAGCCAGGTGATCTCAGGAACCGGAATGCTCAAGGAAAGTCGTGAAAGCCAGGACCATAAGGTTGGACATCGTGCATTTGGCGGGCTCGGCTCAGAAGGTTGGCGGTGATTTCATCGCGGTGCGACAGGGCAGTTGAAGTGGGCGCACGCAGCGGCGAGTGGGTCCTCAGTCGGCGAGGCTCGAGGAGTCAGGAGCGCGGGCGCGGGAGCCCGGGAGCAGTGCTTGGGCACGAAGCGCACAGCTAAAGGACGGAGCGGCGGGCGGGGAAGATGCGCCAGCGCGAGCGTGGACGGCTTGCTTGCTGGAGAGCTGCGTCGGGAGATGCTTGTTGGCCAAGCAGGCGTGGTGAGGGCTCTTCGTCTCGTCGGGCGCCCAGCCCAGCGGATGCAGCAAAACCACCCCCAAGCCTTGGCAGGGGGCCCCAGCGAGCGCCGTAATCTTCCCGTCTAGACGGCCAAGCGCTCAACCAATGCCCCGCTGTCTGCTCCAATCCATGAACACCGCCGCACCCAAGGGAACATGCGTCGGGAAGGACTCTGTCTTGCGCCGTCTCGTGTAGCCGTGTCTGCTGGAAGAACCGCGGCGAGGGGGCTAGCGCATTGGAACGGCGCTGAGGGGTAATTTATTTCGGGAAAAACGTCGAGCCGTTGTGAGTGCGGTCTGCCGGCCTGGGGCAAGCCAGCGCGCGATCGCATTAGATTGCGCGCCCAGCGTCGTCATTCTGCTTGAGTGAGCCGCATGCCATCGCGCAACGACGTGCCTCCAGAGCCGCTCCGCCCCTCCTCCGCCCCTCTTCTTGCGACAACAACAACCCTCGCGTGAGCTTTCCACGCTGGCTCCAGCCATGTTCCGCGGCCCTGCATATACTGGCCGTTCCAAAGCCACGCCAAACACCACCTGCCAGAAGTGCCTGAAAAGAGATATGCGAATCCCCGCCCGTCTTCGCTGACCCGGCTGACCGCTCTCCACGTCACTACAGCTACGAGTGTAAGGCCTCTACCCAGGAGCGCCCGTACGTGAGCCGGCCCAGCCGTACTCAGCAGCTCTTCAACCCCAAGCTTAAGCCGCAACTCACGAGCGATGTGCCGAATGACCTACTCCGAAAGTAAGTGAGCTTAAGCCTTTGCCCCTGGATGGATGGCGCTGACGTGGTGGCAGGAAGGGCGTTGCAGACGAAACACTAGCAAACAAGGCCGACGAGAGGGGCCGCAAGCACAGCCGTGACGACGACGACCTACAGTCCCGGCCTCGGAAGCGCTCCCGTTCCGCATCAGCCTACTCATCCGTGCCAACCATTTCGACGAACCGCTCACCCTCGCGCTCTCCACTCCCAAACCGACAGGAAGCGTCAAAGCGCTCCAGGCGCTCCCCGGCCGGCGATGACCGCAAACGCAGGCGCCGCTCCGTGAGCTCCTCAGCGGGCTCTTACCACTCTGATAGAGACGATAGACCACGAGCAAAAGAGCGGAATACTCGGAGAAGACGAAGTTCATTCAGTCCTGGAGAGCGGGGCAGGCCACGGAGTCGGTCATTCGTGTCCAACCACAATGACGCTTCTAGAAGCGGGAGCCGTCCCCGGAGCCCCAGCCGTGACTTTGAAAGATCAATCTCCCCATACAGTCAACGCGCGAGGGTCCCTCACCTAAGCCCTCCTCGCCGTCCTCGGTCGCGCAGCCCGCGAAGGCGCGCCAATCCTCAATACACAGAACCGAACGGGCCTTCCGCCAGGCCTCATCGGCCGCCGCCGGGCAATGCTAGCCCACCGCCGGCAAGCAACAGGGAGAGAAGCTTAAGTCCTTACAGCAAGCGCCTTGCCTTGACTCAGGCAATGAACATGGGGGGAAGGTAAATTGGGGGCGGGAATGGAGTGATTATTCTCGATCGGAATGACATTGGGATGTTGTCCTTTGCCGTACGGGAATGGCAGCCTTGGTGGATATGACCTTACGAGCATCCCTGAAGAATGATTGGGAAGCCATTCCGAGGTGTTCTAGATACCCATTGGCATACATTGTATTTCAAGTCTATACAAACAAACGCTGCTCCTAATGTCTTGAAAGGTGAGGTGTCAATGCCACTGTATATAGACTTTTCCGAGAGAGGACAAAACAAAACGAGCTTGACTCCTAACTGGAAGCGACCTAAGGCCCCCTTGCCTCCAGAAGTCTATGCCACATGGAGTTGCTTGTGGGTCAATTTGACTGTCTCATTTGTCCCCGCTGGCTGTGCATTGCTGTTAGGAATTGAGATTGGATAATGCCCCTAGCCCCCCCCCTGGACCTCATGGCCATTCACTTGCTTAAGCCGCAGTGGTCCTGCCATTCTCTGTGGGCAGCACCGCCAATCCCTCGTTGTTGCACGCGCCGGGTTCAGAATGTAGCTCATCGACGGTGAGAGATGACTGCGCAAAAGCCCTGGTCAATCAAAGAGCCCAACCCCGTGCTTCGTTGATGCATGAACAAGCGCATTCAGCCAGCCTTCCAACAGCTTCCTGTAGCGCCATAACGCCTCAATAGCCCAGCTTTCATTTCATACCAACTCTTCATCACCCTTCTCCCTCTCTCTGTCTGCCTCGTCTTCCCTTTCCCTTTCGCGCATGGCCTCTGCCAGCATCGCGCCCTCCATGCCGACCACTTCACCATCCTTGTCTGCAGGCTCGAGCTCGCCGGTGCTCGCCCCAGCCTTCTTCCTTGCCTCCTTCTGGGCGTGTTCAATCCTCTCCCTCACCAACCGGGCAATGGCGTTCTCGGTCCTCACGTTCAGCACCTCCAACTTCTTGTCCAGGTCACGTTTTAAGTCCCAATTCGGCTTCTTCGGCTGAAGCTTGAACAAGTCCAACGGCTTGTCAGCAGCATCGGCGGCGGCAGCCTCGGATTTGGTGCGCTCGGCCAACTCGGCGGCCTTCGCCTCCAGCGTCACCTGGTTCTCGGCCGGGTTGAGCTCGAAGCCCAGCTTGGGTCCCTTTGTTTCGGCATCAAAGTTGCGGCCGGAGAGGTAAAGCCTGGAGACATCCGGGGTGGAGGAGCTTTCGCGATCGTCGTCTTGCGCACTGGGTTCGAAGTCAGACGGCTCGTCGGGTGCCTTGCGTTTGAGCGATTTGAGCTTGGCGAGACGTGCCTTGCGCTCGTCGGCGGCGGCACTGAGAGAGGCGTGGGTGGACATGGATGCGACTTTGGTGCCGGCGTGAAGCGGTTGGCGGGCAGTTCGTTTGTTGTCCGGGCGGTGGTTGTCGGCAAAGTTGACGCGGGTGGCGGAGGAGGGAAGCTCCAAAATTTCGGACCCCCGCCGCCGCCGCCTGCTCTCTTCTCCCCGCAACATTCCCAGCCATGCCCAGATGACGCTCGCCCCATGCCCAGCAATTCGATCGCCCACCATGCGGGGACCATCAGAGGCAATGTGCTGCCTATGCTGCCCTTCCTCGCCCCTCGCGCCCTCGCGAGAGCCCGATGGATGACCGCCGCCGCCGCTTTGAGCCGTTGCGCTGGACCACCGACGAGAGCAGCGCAGTCCGCAAGAGCAAGGGATGCGGTGCGACGCCTGTGCCAACAACGCCCCATCAACAACGTCTTTCCACAGACGACTCCACGACGACCCTTTGCGACCTTCGCCTCTCCTACACCCCTCGCTCCCGCTCCTCTACAACCGCAATCCTCCAGATCATGGCCATTCTTTCGCCGCTCGGAAACTCGCTCCTACTCTACGTCTGAGGAGGACTATCTGGTCGAGGAAGATGAAGAGAAGGCTTTCCTGGAGGGAGTCCCATCGGACGGGCTGCCATTGGAAGATGCGCAGCTCTACACCCTGATGAATCCCGACTTCAGAGAACTGCGCCGGTTAGCCTATTTGATAACCTCTCAAGGAGTCACCCCTACTGTGGATGTCGAGCGGTTCCTCGAGAGGGATGCCGCCTTCCCTCCCCTTGATGAATTTTCGCAACAGGATGTATGGTGGATCAAGAAGTTCGCCCAGCTCAATGCCATCCACGATGTCAGGCTACCTGTGGATCTGCGGACATCTCGGCTGGAAGTCAATGCCTTGACAGAACAGGCTGTGAAGAAACTTCTATGTCTTGGGCGAGATGCGGCTTCTATCATGAATGCTTGGACATCCGGCATGCGTAACGACTACTCTCTTGAGGGAAAGAGAAACATTTGGTGCGAGATGATGCTGTGGTTGCTCCATAATGATCAAGACGCGGTTTTGCCGACACTGGAAGCCACATGCAGAGGGCGGAAAGCACCTGACTATGTTGTTGCTGATATTCTGGAGCAGTTCATCAGCAATCACCTCCAACGGGCTGAAAGTAACCAGCTCAGGATGCCTCCTGGGTTCCTTTCCACACTGGCTCGTCTTCTGAAACAGAAATCCTTCCTCGGCCACGCGCTCTCTCAGAAATTCGTGCATCTTACCTTGGCCCACAGCTCTCTTGAGCAAGGTACCACGTTCTGGGATCTGCTCCAGGCGGCTCGTTTTAGGGCCTCGTGGCACACATTATACCATGTTGCCTACTTTTTTGGCAGACATGGCGATTACAAGAAGGCCATTGAAGTATTACGAAGGCCTATTGAGCTTGGAGCGCCTCCTACGCATCCGGCTTTCCTGGCCACTTGTGCGCAAATACTCCGAAACAGTGCTGCCAAAGCAGAAGCCTACACTGCCACCGCCAAAATTTTGTCGGAACTTGTCAGCATGGGTATTTCCTTCAACATTTACCTCTACACGGTGACCATGCACAACGCCGTTGATAATGGCGATATACAGTCAGCCTTAACCGTATATCGGCTCATGCAGCAGAACGGAGTTGAGCCGAACGACTATACGTACACCGTTTTGTTGAAGGGCCTCAAGGACAATTCAGCCCCTGAGCTGCTCCAGTCTATTATTAGAGATGCGGAGCAAAGTCTACCAAATCTCGAGAGGCCCCGGGTCGTTGCCACAGATATCATCCACTGTGTCTACCTCCAGCATTGCGAGCCGGCCTGTACATCATCCACTTTTGCCGATTTGGCTAGGATCTACTGCGAATACTTCAACCCGTCAGCTCTGGTCAAATTGGGCGTGCCCACTCAATTCTTTGGCGACGCTAAAGCCACTGACCGGGCCGGCATGAGCCCTCCTCCCGCAGCTATTGGCATCATGCTGACAGCTTACCTGAAACTCGTCTCTCAACATAATCCAGATGAGGTGGTTCGCCTTTATCGTGTTTTCCGTGGCCAGATCGAACACTCTGGCGATCACGGCCTCGCATCACTTGGACAAGTCGACTACTTCTTCAACGCCTTCCTCCTCGCACTAGGTCAGAATGCCAATACGCTGCCGATGGTACCCGAGGTTTTGTGGTCCATGAGTGACCCACGCCTTCATCCTAAACCACTTACCTCCAAGTATACGTGGGATATTTTGGTTAATGCGTTCATGCGGCACAATCAACCCGAAGCTGCGGAGCGCGTGTTGGTAGTCATGGGCAAGTACGGTCAGGAACCAAACGATGTCACTTGGAACTCGCTTGTTCGATGGTACGTTCGACTAAAAGATGTCGATAGCGTTTTGAACACCATACGACGTATGCAGCTCCGACGGGTTGACCTAAGCGTTATGTCTTTGCGCGCTCTTGGTAGATTGCGGGAGAGTGACAGGCTAGCCAAGGGCCTACGGGAGCTCGACGAGCTGCAAAAAAGGCAAGCCGACAAGCCGCGACAAAGGCAGACCGACGAAGAGCAGGATTACCTTGTCCCAGATAACTATCAGGAGGAATCATTGGCCTGGCAGAAGATTGATGAGGAGGTCTAGGAAGACATTTCTAGAGAAGACGCGGAGGGTGCACAGTGGATTAGAAAGGTACCGGTCGAGGATGAGCAAAAACAACCGCTGGACGGCTCCTCAATCCCGTCACTGCAAACACCTGAAGTGAACGAATGCCGACCGCAACCCAATCAGGGGAGGCTCACCTTTCCGAGAGGTCACATTTCTTCCAGTTGTCCTCCAGAACCCGGCCATCGTGTCGGGGAAACGGCATGATAGCCGGTAAAGGTCCAGCAAACTTTATCTTGGAGTTCGTGGCGCGGGGAAATTTCCAAAGCAAAAGCAGGCGAATGGCCTGCCCACACTTGGGTCATGACATCTGCTTCACTCGGCGCCAGACCACATGCGCATTTACCTGCAGGCTCTCAGACGGTGGCTTTTGCTGGGAGAGGGCTTGGCGAGAGATGCCCAGGCGCCCTCTGGTTACTGTTGGTCCTTTATTTTTAGATCAACACTGTCGGAAGGCCTACCGTCTGACCCGAGTCGTAAAGAGATAATCAGGACAGTCGAAGATCTTTAGCGTTCAGGGGATCCGCCAGCCCGCTCAGAGATTCTGCATATACTGACAGTCCAGCTCGTGGAAGGTGCGCATGGCAAACGACTCGTCTTCGCACCATCATGGACGGCGCGACGCCCGAGCCGTTCCTGACTTGAACCAGTTCAGCCGTGTCGCGGCAATGACAGTTGCCTGCTGCCGCGGCAACAGTAGTGTGTTCTATTACCTCCTCTTTTGCTTTGCCTTGGCCCGAGGCACGGATGGGTGAAAAGTGCTCCATGGACGCGGACCGCATCATATCACAATCACATCACGTACAATAGAAATAGGCTCTTGCCGCTCAAGAAGGGGTGGAAATAGACTTCGAAAGTTATAGTCTTGGATTGTATTGGGTGTATTCTGCTTCCCCAGGAACCAAACCCCGTACTTGTCGGAGTCGGTTCCAGGAGGGCCTCCTTGCTCGCTCCAGCCCGCGCATCACGCGTTTTCACCTGACCTCTTCAAGTTCTGCATGCCTTTCCTTCTCCTCCTCCTCTTTTTTCTGTCTCCCTGATTGAACATGAGAACTGCTTGGAAAACCAGCTCCCTGGAATTATATCACGACGATACCAAGGATTTGGGTGCCCGCCAGCAATGGGCCACCAGTGTCGCGGCAAAGCTAACACCCTTCAATCTCATAGCTTTTCGAACCCTCTTCCTTCCCACCGTGTCGGATGATTTAATATGCTAGGGGCGTCGATCATCCCGAGGCGATGGAACGTTCGGTATCCAGGCAACCAGGGACGGCGAGCCGATGACTAGTCCCCTCTTCTCCGTCTCTGGCCCTTAATTTTGGCTGCCGTGTCCTTCTTCACCTCGCCAGCCCGCTTGGGGCTTCGTATTCAACGATGCGTTGCCTTAGCGTCGGGCCCGGTGCGATTAGCGAATGGGACCGGCGAACGCCACGCAAGAACGAACAGCGGGAAGGGGGACAGGAGAGAAATAAGATGCGACGCCGACGCCAGGCAGGCGCCAGTCTCGCATCGCGCTCTTCGGACTCGGCCGCAAGAAAGCGAGCATGCCCCAACGGGTGCAGGGCGCAGGTGTGGCAGCGCCACGACGCCGCCGTGGCTGCGACGGCAAGTCATTTTCTTTCGATATTCCCCTCGTGATCGGCGGTAGCTAGAAGCAGATCCCGCGCCGGCGTTGATGCTAGAGCTACTTTCGAGCGAGGCCTCTTGGCTGAGGCAGTGAAAGGGAAAAGGAGACAGGGGAGATTAATGGCTTGGTGGAAAATTCGATTCAGAGCTCTAGAAGCCAGCCTCCGTTGCGAGTCGCCAATCTGTATCAAACACCAAAGGGACCGTGTTGCGCCAAGAGCACGAGCTGTCGCTTCTTTTCTGCCCACCCTACCGCTCTGGAATTCTCCGCACCTTTCGGTGCTTCCCTTCATCTTTCTGAGCCGTCCCTGCGCCGTTACTCTGATACGTAACGCCATGTGCAGGGGCCTGAGGGCAACGAATACCCTCAAAAGGACGTCGCACTTTCCAGACGTCAGCTTGCTGCGTGTTGCGATGCGTTTCCGCCTACCAACGACTAAGCGAATCCGGCCCCCCAGGCACGTGCGGCCGCCCGGAATACTCGTTCGGGGTGATACCGTATGGGAGAAAGGCACATGATGGGGGCTTGCAGATACGATGACGGCGCGGCAGGGAGGCGTGGGATGTGGAGGCCAGTCCAGCATGGGGAGCAGACCAGGTTAAGAACTAACAAAAAAAAAAACGGGAAAGTGCAGATCGCGGTGGGAAACAGAAGAAAGAGTCTTTCCATGTTGCTCGTAACGGTCGCGCAAATCATGTGCAGTGCTGAGAACCACGGATATTCCTACGGTAAAGGTACCTGTAGCAAACGATCACTCTTGCCATCCGCATCCGCTCACGACTCGATGATCCGTTCTGGGCTCTGGCGGCGTAGATCAGGGCGCTGTGTGTTTCAGCTTGAATCCGGAGTCGGGCGGAAAGACGGGAGAGTAGGGCGCACTGCGCATGAACGGGCTAGCTCTGGAGACTCTATGGCGCATAGCGTCACTTCCTTTAGAGGTAATGATAGCGGGCCGGTGCGCATACGAAGTCGACCGAGGGTACAGCCCTCGTCGAGCTATCAAGCCAGCCAAAATGTGGGAGGCTACGACGGCTTTCGAAGTATTGCACGCCGTCCTTTCCAGTCATTCATTCTTCCATGCGCCCTGCTAACGAGGGAGATTCGGGGATCGATATTTGGAAAAAATGACGAAGATGATAGAACGAAGGACTCGAGGTACGGCGATGAGCTGCAAAGAGAAAAACCAATTAATGCCTGAGAAACGAAGGGACAGAAAAAACCTTCTTGTATGTACATACAAGGCGAAATGATGCTCCAGGTGGCGAGCAGGCATGTCATGATGCAGCCCCAATTCGGCGTATGCCTTTCTATGTTCCGGCTCACGGACACCGGCACCTGCAGCCGAAGCGCGCTCGTCGGCCAGGCCTCTCCTACTTGTGAGTGGCCTCCGCGAAAGTGTGAGCTCTCAAATTTTTGTTTCCCTTTAGCACGGTTGCCGACAGAGCACATTAACCTCACCGCACCGCTTCGTCTTCTGCAGGGCATCTTCGTTGCCCAAGAAATAATTTTGCTCGCCTCACCGGTCAGTGGAGCCATATCACAGAGTGTGCGTGACGGTTGTTGTTCAGCAAATTTGCGCCATCTCATTGGCTGTCTTCGCGCCAGCTGGAGATCTTCATCTTCATAGCCGCCTGCCATCCCCGAGGAAAACACCAAAGCGGTGGCGATTGTGTGCTGGTGTTCGCAAAACCCCGATTGTCACTCGGAGAGGGGCTGTGGGTGTCGCTGGTGACGACGGCATGTGCCAGTACAAGGTACCCAGCCTTGCTGCCGCGCTTCGCGCCGTGCTTTCTCCACGTGGGACTGGAGCCTCGCCCAATAGATGTAGTCAGGAGCCGGCTGTGGTCAAGTGCCCAAACCTTGACCGTCTCCAGCACGTGTGCCAAGGGCAACAGATGTGCATGGTGGGGACTGATGGGATAGCGAGCTACATTGGGTCTGTTGCCGGGCAGTCCGAGTAAAGGCGCAAACCGGGCTCACGGTTCTGACCTGGAGGAGGCAGAAGAGATCCGCCGTGCTTTGCTTATCGACTTGCACAAATACGGCATGGTAAAGCCGTGGGTTCCATACACGCGCGGGCCGTTTCAGACCCGGCCTCGGTGTGGCTTCCAACGATGCTCTTTTTGCGAGCCAGGCTGTGTGGCGGTGGCAACGGCGTGGTCTGGCAGAGGCCGTAGCTGTGTGAGAGTTTCATGAAACGACATTGTCGTGACCCTAACTGCGCACAAGCATCGGCCTATCCTCGCTTCCTGGTCACCTTTGGCGCAGCACCGAGCAAGCGACGGAGAGCTACGAAGAGCTGGGATGCGGAACGGGCTTTGAATGGTGGGCTGCCCTAGGTACCTACCTATCGATCGGCGCCGACTTTTCGTCATCAAGAAATCGGGTACTGGAGACACGGCCGACCGTCTCTCGAGTCTCGGTATGCCACGGACAGGATCAGACCTCGACCCTCGTCTCGGAAAGCTTCCGATCGCACTGACGCGACGTCATGATCTGGGCGAGATTGCGACCGTACGTGAGAAAAGGCAGAGCTTTTGCTCCACACAACGTCGATCACGGCCCCTGGCATTGGGACCCGGGTGCAGGAAACGGGCTGTTGAGCCGCATCGTTGACTTTGTGGGCCAGGACAGGCTTGTCGCTGCGGTGGAACTACTGGAGCATCCCTGGTGGTCAGGCTCTCCGGGGAAACCGCTGGTGATATCTCGGAAGCATTCATCATCACGATTCAAGCATGAGGCTGGCGTGTGTGAACGCTATCGGCCCAACACCGGCGGCGTCTCCATCGATCATGTGCTTGACTAATCGCAACGCTGGATAACGTTATACAGATGTTCGCTGCTTCGCCAGGGGCGCCTGGGTGGACTTGCACCTGAAAGGGCAACGTAGTAGAAGCCAGAGACGAGCCACGCCGTGGACTGCACTCCGCATGGCGCGGGCGCTGCGCCGTGAGACCGACTTCGGCGACGTATACGCCGAAGTGCTGTCAGTGGTTGTGGGGGTGCTGGCCCGCTGATCAATGCATCCACGTGGGAGAGGCGTCGATTGTGGAGTCGGGGCAGAGACTGGCAGTGCGACAGCTGCACAACCGGGGAGCGTGAGGGCCGTGGTAGGGCCAGCGAAAAGAAGATTGCATGCGTCGGCAAGTCGCAGTCGCCTGTCAAGAGCGGAAGAGGCTTCGGATGCTACATGGCACACTGACCCGACGGCTGGCCGGGCTGCGTCGGAAGGCTGTCCCGATGTCAGCAGCGATGCAGGGCTGCGAAGCGGCTTTGGTGACGAGGGCGTTGCGGGTGTGTGAACCCCAGAGAGTGGAGGCGTATGGGCCTTCTACGTGCTCCGACAGAATAGGAAGCAGCCCATTCGGTGGTGTCGACCCAGGGAAACCTCGCATGGACGGCTGGCGATCACTTTCTCCTGACAGCTAGCTCACGCAGTCGTCGGCCACCCAATTTCCCCATTGGGACGGCTAGACAACGACGGCGCGTGCGCGACCCGACGTTCGTCTGTAGTGCCACGAAAACAGGCAAGAAGACTCAGTGCGCACTTTCTGCGCCTTCCTCCATGTATTGACTGGGGAAATGATGATCGCGTCTCCGCGCATGCTGCTATTGCATGAGTGGGATGCGTGGGTGCCGCGTGCGTCAAGCGCTGCGCTGCGCTGCACTGGCGATCGTCGCAACCCGGAGCCCGGCAGTGTCGAGCGACATGCAACCGTCTTCCCATCTGGGGATGATGCAAGGAAGCGATGACGGGCAGTGTCCAAGGGAGAACGGTGTGCGCTGCGGCTTGAGCATTGGACGGCGATATGACGATCAGCCAAGTGCCGGACGACACGCCGGCACGGCCAGTGCTCTGTGCGTGCTCGGGAGGCGCAACGAGATCGCAGCTACTGAACGCGGTGCCTTTAGCATCTTTTCTAACAGATCCGAAAACTCCTTTGGATTCACAGGGCTTGACCTTCGGGTGCTCTCAGCACCGTAGCGCGTGCTGCCAGGGCGTTCAATAAGACCTCCCTTGGCACAAGGCTCAGCATATGTTAGCAATGTTCGCGTGTGCGCGCTCAAGGCCAGGGGTGGTCCTTGGAGCAATCATGACGGTGCGGGACCCATTCAGGCTTGAGCATTCTCACTCCGCCTTGTCACCCCGCATAGTTGAGACCCCCATCTGGCAAAGCGGCGATACCTCTGATGAATGGATGGCAGTGTCATGCCAGCCGCTCGTCGCAACAGAGCGCGAGACTCGTGTTAATGCTGGTCCCCGGTGCAGATGGCCAAGCCAACAGAGTGAAAACGGAGTACGGACAAGCCAATACTGCCCTGCATATTGGGTCACAAGTTTGATGGCCATCCATCGCAGGCAATCGGGACGACCTACCTACTCGTCAGGTGCGGCGCAGACAAGACAGCTTGCAAACTCGTGTCGGCTAATGCCAGAAGGCTGACTCGTGATAGGTACATACACAGCTCAGTCAACGGTCGGTGGGTGCAATTCGAAGCTGTGCCATCGATCTGGGCGGTGACGGCTGCGGCAAACGGGAAAAAGGCTGTTCAGCTATGACTAAATCTGGCGTTGGACAATAGTAATGGAGCGAGGCTCGCTCGTTGCAGCAGTGGGACCTGCGGGCGGCCGACATCGCCACCCCTTTGTGATCGACCCAGGCATCCCGAGGGCAAGGCCATGGTGGAGCCTGCTTCCGGTAGTGTCTCCACCAAGCTGAGCGCGAGAACAGTAGTAATGACGATTTCCAATGCTGAGCTGAGCAAGAACGGGAAAAAGCAAGGCGGCAACGGCGCGTTGACGGTCGCCCTGCGATGCAGCCGCGGCGGACGGAGCACGTTTGTGGCATCAGGGCCAGCCACCGAGAGAGCGTACGCCTGGCGAAGCTCGGCGTGTCGACTTCCCACCGGACGGGTGGGCTCGCTGCTGGTCCGGCGACAGCGACAGGGCGGGCAGAACCAGGCTGCTGGGCGCCGGCACGGAAGCTTGACGACGGAGACCTCTGGAGGTGATCCAGGCGCGGAGACCATCGCTGCCGAAAGCAGCTAGGGGGCGGTGGGATCCCGCAGTGTCTCTGAAGCGCGGGTCGGGGCAAGCCAGATGCCAGGCACAGGGGCACGGCGAGGAAATTGGAGATGATGAGGACGAAGCGAAGATGGCGGCGCGCGCGGGGAACGGCGGCCGTTGGCAGGCCTGGCGTGCGGTGACGACTCGCGTGTGCGCCGCCGCTGCACGTCTGGCTTGGCGGTTGCCCAAAACGACGGGCGTGGCGGTCGATCCGTGACTGCGCGGGTGCTGCGAAATGACGGCCGCTCCGTCGCGCTCTGCAACACCCACAGGGCCAGAAAGCTCCGCGGGTGCTGCCCCTGCGCCGCGCGCGGCGGGTCTGCGGGTCACGCAGCCTGGGGCCCTGTGCGCCGCCGCGGGGACCTGCCCCGGCGCCTCTCATGGGGCCTCTACCACCACGGGCGCCGGCAATAGGGCATCCAATGCAGCCTGCACGCCGCGCGCACGCCGGCACTGTGACGGGGGCGCGTCCGCCCGCTGCGCTTTGGGCATGGCGCTGCCGAGGGCGCAGGCACACTTGCGAGACAGTCGCATCGCCTGGCTGACTCAGGCTCAGGCTCAGGCTCAGGCCGGCCGCCTTCGCGACCTGCGCGCCCGCCGATGCCGCATGAGCGAGTCGGCGGCTGGGCAGCACGACAGACGGCGACGGCCGGGCAGCAGGACTCGCGCGGTCGCGTCGACGGCCGATGCTTGATGTGCGCCACGCGGATTCGACAGGACGAGAACGGCGCGCGTGCTCGGGCTGCACCCCATGCTGCGTTTGCGTTTGCGGCGGACCCTGGTCGGTCCCCAAAGGCGAAGCGTGCCCGCGCGGCTGCCCGCTCCCAATATCGCTCCTGCTATATCTGATCGCCTGGGCCAATTCCTCGACGGCGGAAAAGTGGGCTGACGGCGATTCGAGGCGACGACGCCGCTTGAGCTTTGCTAGCCCTTGACTGCCCTGCCTGCCCGGCCAAAGTGCCCCCAGACCCTTGCGTCGCCGCAAGCCATTAAAGCTCCCCTCCACCTTGCACCATTGCAACACCATTTGCGCGCGCCGAGCACCCTCCCGCCGCCTCAGTCTGCTCTGCCTCCGTCCCCCAAAAGTTCCTGGACACGCCCGAGGCGCATGTGTCTGACCAGCATTCCGCCGCCGACCCACGCCGCACTTGCGCACCACCGTTGATCTGCCTGCGCGGTCACGCCTGAATCACCGTACGCTCCTCCGCTCCCCCAGACTCGCGCACACGAGCACCGCTGCAGTCAAAACAGCCCCGGGCCTGCCCTTGATCCCTTCTCTTTTGCTGTTGCGTCTGCCATCCTCTCGCCGCCTGTGGTTGTGTATCTTCCCGTTGTCAGGAGCGCATAGCTGCATTCTTCAGCGGTTTCTCTCACTGTTGGGTAGGCGCATTCCTTGCCACCACAGGACCTCACCCACCAAACAACAACAACATCAACAATAACACAGACGGCTGACAACATGACACCAACAGACTCGATCGCCGCCGCCTTGCCGCTCGAAATCCGCCGGCTCTGGCCTTCCAATTGCATCTGATCCTGCCGCTCCATCTTCACGACCAATCTAGCGGCCTAATCTAATGCTGACCGTCTCTTAACGTCGCGGCGCACTCTGCCTTTATGTTTCTGTCCTCGCTGTCCGTGTCAAGTATTGTGCTGGACGATCCCGGCTCCAGGAATACTCGCAGACGGGAAGCTCAGCACGCGAAGAAGGACTCCAAGATGTCCGATCTCGTGCTCAGAGAGGGCATGGACCGCACGAGCGCATGCGTTGCGCCGCTCACGATCAAGAAGAAGCCCTCAGCAACGTGGAACAGCGATGGCGCCCGGAGCATGCAGTCCTCACCCAAAAGCCGGCGGACCACCGGCTCCATCACATCGCAGTTCCAAATGTCACCGCCATTGACCCCCCGCGCCAACCTCGAGGCCGAGATGCCCACCGCAGAACCGGAGTCCTTCCCCAATTACCTCCGCGCATTCTACCACTTCCACCCGTCATCCACAATCTCCTCCGTCGGAGACGAATGTTCCATCACGGTCCCCATCAACCAAGGAGACGTCATCCTGGTCCATTCAATACACCCTAATGGCTGGGCGGACGGTACACTCCTGATATCTGGAGCTCGCGGCTGGCTCCCCACCAATTATTGCGAGCCTTTTGACCATCCATCAATCAACAGTCTTCTAAATGCACTCACTCACGTTTGGGACCTTGTGAGAAGTGGGGAGAGCGGTAGCACACTGGTGTTTGCAAAACAGGACTACGTCAGATCAATGATTGCAGGCGTCCGTTTTCTCTTGGTTAGTCCCGAGTGAGACAAGCTTCTCTGATGGAGGAAGCATTCTGGTGGATGTGGGCTAACTTTGCTGCAGGAGAAGTCCGACTGCTTGACGCGGGAATCGCAAAATGTCCAAGCACATATCGGCATAAGGCGAATGCGGAAAGGTCTGTTAGGCGACCTATCATCACTCGTCAAAACAGCGAAGCACTTGCAGCAGGTCGTGTCTCAGGGTGACCCCGCCGAGGAGCCTATCTACGACCTCCTCGACGAGCTCGTTTTGAAAGCATTCAAAGTAGTTATCCGAGCCGTCCGTTTTCTCGACGTTTTTGCGCAGGAAATCCAGGCCCCGTCGCAACCGCTGGTTGATGCTCCAATGGACGAGGCAGAGAGGCCACTAACGCCGCCGCATGATGTTCCCGAAAGCAACGTTGAGCAATCGCAGTCAGCCGAGGATGGTGCAACTGAGCCACCCGAGCGCGTTACTGCTGTGTCACCCACTGACGCGGCGAGAACGGGCGACGAAGCGGCCAGCGTGAGCAATATTAACACTCCTCGCACCAACACCAGCATCACAGATCCTGTATCAGTGCAGTCTTTGCCAGCGCTGTCGCCCTCGAAATCCACCCCGTCAAAGCGCATCTCGATCTCCCATCGGGCGTCGTACACAAGTCAGGTGAGCGGCCAACGCAGACACAACCTTGCATCGGAACGACTTTCTGCCGCCCAGGACTCCTTTCTGGGCTCGATTGGCTCGTTCATTGGGTTACACCTCCAGTCACGCTCCTCAAGCGAGCTCCTCTCCACAACCCAACAATCTGTCATTGCGTGTCGCCAGCTTCTGAGCGTCGTGGAAGAGGTATGGGAGCGCGACGCTCGTCGCTCAGAACCACTTTCTCAAGCAAGGGACGCAATGCATGAGAAGCTGTCTGAGCTCGTGCAAGCGACCAAAGACATGTTTGCGCACACCGAGGCCCACAACGAGGAGTTCATGCCTGCGCAAGGCAAGGAAATCGTCATCGCCGCCACCAACTGTGTCCGTGCAGCCGGCGACTGTGTGACGAAGGCCAAAATCGTCATTGAAAGAATTGGCGACTTTGAGTTTGAGCGCACGGGAGCTAGCATCTCTGACACCATCTTCGAGAGCCTTGACCTCACCGGTGTTTTGGACGCGACCAACGAGCGCACCTCGCAAGACAACATCACCAAGCCCTTGCCGGCCCCTCCAAAGGACGCGAGTCGCCCTACTTCACTCGATGAGAAACCCTTGCCCGAGCCCCCCGCCTCCCTCCCTTCTCCTTCTGCCAACACACAGGCCGCAAGCCTTCAAAGTCCCACTGTGTCCTCCTTCCGCTCTTCTAAGGACTCCTTACCCGCTCTGGCTAAGCTCCCCATTCCCCACCTGCCTCCTCCCTCAGGTAGCACCATAGACGACTCTCCCAGTACTAGCAGCCCCAACTCCCGATTTGCCGGAAACAATGCCGGCTTGGAGAGCGTCAACGCTTCGGACTCGACGAGCACATATCCCAACAGCCTGCGCGGCGATGCCGCCAGTATCATCTCGCACACTTCCACACGGGCAACGACCCCTGACGACGTTCCGTCCAGCCCAAAGGCCAATGACATGATCAGCAGCTATCCTAGCGTCTCCGAGCTGCGTTCGACGACCAGTGAGGATGCCTACGGCGTTGAAGCACAATTGATGGAGAAGACATACGTGCATGAGCTCGTCTATAAGGACGGCCAGATTGCCGGCGGGTCGCTGCCTGCGCTGGTCGAGCAGCTTACTACTCACGAAGCGACTCCGGACGCCATGTTCGTCACCACGTTCTACCTCACATTCCGTCTCTTCGCGACGCCAGTTGAGCTTGCTCACTGCTTAATTGAACGTTTCAACTATGTTGGAGAGAGTAGCGGAGTCGCTGTCCCCGTCCGGTTGCGCGTCCACAACGTGTTCAAGGGTTGGCTAGAGAGCCATTGGCAAGCGGACACTGATGCCGACGCGCTCGGTCTCATCTTGACGTTTGCGACAGGAAAGCTCAGAAATGCCCTGCCCTCGGCTGGAAAGCGTCTGGCAGAGCTGGTGACGAAAGTTAGCCAAATTCGGGTGGGAACTCCCATACCTCGCTTGACATCCTCCCAGGGGAAGACGAATACTTCAGCAACGGTGTACACTGCGGCAGACCCAAATGTGCCTAACCCGATCGTCTCCAAGAGCCAGATGAACGCTTTGCGGAATACTCGCAACGGAGCCACCACCCTCAGCATTCTGGACTTCGACCCGCTGGAGATGGCCAGGCAATTCACGCTCATCGAGTCCAAGCTCTTTTGCACGATCCAACCTGAAGAATTGCTTGCATCAGAGTGGACTAAGAAGAACGGAAGAGCTGTCAATGTTCGCGCCATGTCAAAGCTCTCGACCGATCTCGCTAACCTCGTTGCCGACACCATTCTTCAACTAGAGGACCCCAAGAAGCGCGCCGTCGTCATCAAACAGTGGGTGAAGATCGCGGTGAAATGCCTGGAGCTTAACAATTACGACTCGCTCATGGCCATCATCTGCTCTCTGAACTCATCGATGGTCATGCGACTGAAACGGACCTGGGACGTCGTCTCGACGAAGACAAAAGGCCGCCTCGAGGAACTCCGTGCAATTGTCAATGTTGGCCGCAACTACGCCGTGCTCCGGAAGCGTCTGGAAAACCACGTGGCTCCTTGCATTCCCTTCGTCGGTATCTACCTCACGGACTTGACTTTCGTCGACGTCGGCAACCAGACGACCCGCCAACTGCCTGGTGATGGGGGTGCGGACTCGGGCATCAGTGTCATCAACTTCGACAAACACATGCGCACCGCAAAGATCATTGGTCAACTGCAGCGCTTCCAAGTTCCATACCCCCTTGCTCCTGTCCCAGAAATGCAAGAATGGATGCAGTCCCAGATTGAGCGCGTCCGTGACAGCGATCAAAGCAACGTGCAGAGCTACTACCGCCGGTCCCTTCTGTTGGAGCCCAGGGAAGCCAAGCAGTCCAGCCCGCTTGCGGACAACGAAAGTGTGAGGCAATTCAAAGATGGAAGTGGAAGCAGTGCAAGAGAGCGGTTTGACTTCTTGAATGCTCTCTCGACGTTCAAATCTTCTTCTGAACACAATACGACTCAGAGGGGCAGTTTGTGATGTTTTTCTAGCATCGGGACGCTCAAGCCCTCTTCCAGCATTCTTGTCCAGATTTCAACAGCATCGCATGGTCATCAGCGGCGCAATCCGGTGTTCATTTTTCTTTTTTATTCTTTCGGCTGCTTCACTTCCGTTGTCCTTGCTTCCTCGTTTCCAACCCCGGGATCAGGAAGACTGTATATCAAAGGGGGTTCACGACCTTTTCTTATGTTTCTATGCTACAGCAGGTGCTTATGATTTGCTTTCCTACTTCCTGTACTTGATACCTCTCCAGCGCTTTCTGTTTTTCTGCCCTTCTACAATACGGACGGGTTTAAAGGTATGGGATCTCTATTTATGCCGGTTACGGGATCTCATGTTGTCTAGAATATACGGAGTGGGCGAAGGGAAGGGACAAGGCCGGCTCATGGTTTGATTTCAGTGTGTTTTGTTATGATTGGGTGTTCCTTGCCAACCACTTTCTTTCTTTTCCATACTTCTTGCTTTTCGGGTTTTGGAAAGTGTTCAATCCTTTGGTGAAGGAGCACCTGTTTCCGTTCTGATTTTTTGCTTCTTCGATTACATTGATGGATCAGAAAAGCCGAGGGAGAAGGCGAAGAAAAGGAAAGTGGAGTCTATGGCACCGGCGTTTTTTGTTTGATTCTCTGGGCGGAAAAACATACCGCAAGAGCCGAATGTTGGAGGCGCTTGCTGTCTTCCGTCGTTTCTCTGCCGTCACAGCTGCGGCACGAATGGTGCGCTCACTGCTTGAGCTTGCTGCTAGACCTTAGTAAATATCAAAACGCCATTCGCTGACATTGCCGGACGGCAATGGTCTAAGCAAAACATTTTTCGTTCCTCGAGATATACTTAATTCCTAAAGCGTGTTCTTTGCGATCAAAAGATCCGTCCACCTCTGTATCCCGCACAAGACACTGGAAACTTCTTCTAGTTTGAAGTGCACGTCTGCATGTTTTCGCCTAGTTTTAAATATACATCCACGTCTTGATAGTCGCTTTGACTGCCCATGTAGGGCGGTACATCTCTTGGGAGGCTTTGGGCCTGGCAATATAGCAGTCGGTTCTATTTTTGGATTTTGGGTCATTCCCAACAGCACGCGGGTTACACCTGGGCAGCACAGTGACAGAGTTAGGACAAAACCCCGTGCTCAATCAACCGGCGCAAAGACGGGCGAGAGGCGATAGACAAGCACTAGTTTTGGTCCTTAGGTAGTACATTCTGTCGATAGTAATATTAAGCGCTCAGCGGCAACGGATACAGTGTTAAGATTTCACATGCGTTTAGGAAAAGTGGTTGGCAGTATTCTCGTACCGCCTGGTACCTTCAATCTCGCAACATCCACCTGCAGGCTACCATGTGGTAAAATCAAGGTTACAATAGCAATGGACTAGGCATCATCGAGAACTAGAAAACGTGGGAGAAAGTTCATGGTCAGTGGCCCGAGAGGTACAGCTTGGGAGACCAAAAATTGCCACACGGCGGATCGAGGGAGAGTTAGGTGCTAGAAGCTAAATTATGCGTGGAAGCACGTCGATCGCCGAAGTATCAGGCGCCTGTCTCCAGATGCGTGTATTCATGTTTGCGGGGCCAGTGTTTGTGCTTGGTGACGGCGCACGTCTCCCTACAATACATAATCATCATCAATGGGAGCTACGGGACTTGTATCATGGCGCACCGCAAGGATTGCCGGCGTGGGAAAGGATCCAAGTCTATTAGAGGGCGATACTGTCTAGTTCCTCCTGCAAGATAGGTAGTTTCAGAAGGCGTGCAGAATGAACTGGACTTGGCACGAAAGACACATAGCCTAAGGCATGACTACCCGCCTTCCGGCCCGATGGCACTAAGCGCCGTAGGCTCAGGCGGTGGCGCTAGTCCCATGACATGACGCCCAAAGTGAAGCGGCAAATCCGTAATTCCGACAGTGACAGTTGCTAGGTGGCCAACGCAGCTCCCGTCGTCACACCAAGGCCAAAGCGGCGCAGATTCGTCATGGGCAAGGAAGGTGATGCTGCGATCGACGGTGGCTTTGGTGGAGTGTACAGGTGGAGTAATCTCGGGTGGTTGCAATCCTTCAAGCCTTCTTGCTTCATTGTTGCAAGAGATGACGGGCAGATGTCCAATTGGGTGTTGTAGCATTCTACCGAATGAACGGCCCGCCACTCACCGGTTTGCAGGCGTGGCAACACCGGTGATCGCAGTTGTCGCAGTCGTCTTCGGAGGAGTGGTTGAGGATGGCCTCTCTCTTGCACCTGCAACATCGCCACCACTTTCTCCCGCCAGCCTGCGCCGCGTTTGGGCCGGCGGTTTGGTGACCTGCATTAGGGTGTTTGAGTATAGCATGCGAAGGACGGTGCCTGCGGCTGAAGTTAGCGTGCATAGGCATTGCTGGACAGAGGGGCAGCGCCAAGGGCGGTGGGATCAGAACAAGCTCGGAGTGCTGCAGCCGGAGAGCGAGCGGTGGCCGCAGCTTTAATGCGCGCTGCTGAGCGGTCGTGCATGAGCAATTGGCGGTGTACGCGTTCGCTGTCTGATCGATGCAAAGATTGCCGCGGCTTGACGTCACACCACCCGGGAAACGGAGCCAAGCGATCTGATTTACCACCGTGCTGGTAGGCATGGTGGTTAGCTTGAACAAACACTCCCCGGATCTCTTGCTTGGCACTTCGGCAATCTCCATCATCGACTTTGAATGACAGCTTTTGATCTGTGCAGATGCAGCAACCAGCATGGATGCTGTGCTGCGGACGAGTGGGGATTCTTCTAATAGAAACAGAAAAAAGCAGGACCGAAGCCGTGTATGTAACTCCGACGCCCATCCGATACTCTGCCAAGCCCTATGTGCAGCTCGTACAACCACAGAGATTTCCTCCTCCTAAATCCCGCCCAGCTGAAGGGAACATCCAGATGCAAATGTATACACAACCTTCACTGTGCCATTATCAAAACATTGGCTGCGCCTGTGTGCACCTGTCCTGTACAGCCACCGCGCAAACCTCATCGTCACAAACTACGCCTTTGGCTTCCTCTTACCAATGTTCCATCCCCAGCCGCGCAGGACCTTGACGACCTTGGGCGTCACCGCAGCCGTGAGCGGCACCCGGAAAAAGATGAAGGACTTGTGGATAGCATAGGCGAGGGCGAGCTGGGTCCAAATAGCTACAACTGCATCAGCCGGGGTCATATCGTGAGGTAATGGAGCACATACTGGCCTCCTCCCCCGCATTGGCCTCTTCCGCCGCCGCGACCTCCTCCATGTCGCTGACGGCGCCATCCCGCACCTGGCCGGCCTCGGTCTCCACAGCACCTCCCGGCTTCTTTTCGCGGTGCACATCGGGAAAGGCTACGTGTACAATATTCCAAAAGGCTGTGACTGCGGCGTGCTCCCATCGGCCAATGCGGTCCGGGCCCAGCATCCGCACCGCGAGGAAGCAGAAGGGAAAGTCCAGCACCGACAAGCCCAGGTACACGCCCAATGCTACCCAGCCGTACTCACGTGACAACTTGCGCATGCGCTGCGAGAACGACGGGGCGGCGTTGGGGCTTCCGAGGTTTGGTGTTGGGTCGAGCCGGGGAGGCTTGGACGAGTTGGTCTTGGAGCGGCGGGCGGCGGGGCCGCGGAGGAGGCGGAACAGCGGGGACACGGGCGAGGTGCCGGGGCGGGCATGGTGCGAGGCGCGTAGCAGACGGCGGGGCAGGGCGGGCGGCGTGGAAGTGCGCTGGGCGCGGGCGGCGGTGGTGGTGAGCTGGCGGGCGGGCAGTACGGGCAGCTGCGGGCGCACTTGGGGCAGGGGGCGAAGGGGGCCGGCGATGGAGGCGAATCGCAGCGGTTTCATGTTGATGAGGGCGCTGGCAGCGTGGATGGTGGTCGTGGTGAGCAGAGCAGAGCAAGTGCAGTGCAATGCAGCGGGTGGCAGGCAGAGGGAAAATGCACTCGGGCTTGGCGGGCGGCGGACAGGTCGGGCAGGGGGCCGCGGGCCGAAAGGACGCCGGCGTCGGCATTTCAGGCGCGCGCGCCGAGTCAGCGCGCCAAAGTTTATTTGGATGGTGAGGCATCGCAACGTCGTTCTTAGGCCGGAGATGAGGCCTCGTACCCCGTGCGGCATCTCTTCCTGCTGGCGGCGGCGTGCATTGCGCGTGCGTGTGCATGCCACGGCCAAGCCCGCCGCGCGGCGGTGCGTCGACGTCTGCGGCGCGGCGGGCGTCGGACAGGCGCAGGTGCAGGTGCAGGGCGAGTGCAGCGGGTAGGGGCCATGGCGTGAGCGGCGCGCTTAAGGTTTGCGCAAGCAAAGGCCTTCTGTCCGCGGGCGGTGGGTGTGGCTGTCGGCTCTACCCGCGCTGCAGCAGCAGCTGGCGACTTGGGAGAGCTCCCGCCTTGGGCTCGCGCTGGAGGGATCTTCCCCGCCGCCGTTGCGCCGTCGGATGCGCGACATCCAACTTCGCTTCACCACCTCCGCCGCCTCCCCTGCTGCGTCATGAGCGCCCAAGCTTCGGCGCCGTTTGCTCGAGCGCGCCGCTGTCACTCCACGTGGGGCCTGCCTCGTCCGCGACCATGGCCTTATACATAGCCCGCCGCCCGCCTCAAGGGCCGCCGCCCCAGCTCTGCCATTGCCCTCCTCGCCTGCCCCAAGCACCTTCCCGGCCCGTCCTAGTCGCCTCCGCCCACCCGCAGCCGAAGCATGGGCAACGGCGAGATAGCCAACGGCCAGGCCGCCATGACCCTACAAAAGGCGCTGGACATCGCGCGCGAGGCCGAGTCCGGCGTCGACTCCAACGTCGCCGCATTCCTGCAACGCGAGCTCGACGGCGTGTGGTCCAAGCTGCGCGCCCAGCCCGACAGCTACATCTTCACGCGCGACGAGTACAGCCTGTTCAACTACTACCACCAGCAGCAGACCGGCAACGAGCTGGCCACCAAGGCCATCCAGCGCTTCTGGAACCACTACCGCATCGCCGACCCGGCCTCCAGAGGCTAGCCCGCCGATTGTGACTGCTCTCTTTCTCCGCCAGAGCCTGCCAGTTCTTCCTGCGTCGCCCAGCCTATGGGATCGCCGCCCCCGGCTGCCGTCCCCACCGCACCTGCTGCGCGGCTGAGCCGACTGCCCGCTGCCCGCGCCCTCGACATGCACGAGCACCGTCCATCGCCAGGGCCTCAATGGCCCGTCGCCTGCCCGCCGCCTCGATCGCGCGCAGCACTGCCTGCCGCCGCCCTGACTGCCCCGCCGCCGCCGTTCGCCGGGGCGCTGGGCCGCCTGGCCTCCGTCTTACTTCTTGCAGCTCTGGCCCTCTATCTGCCAACCGCATCTGCTGCCGCCGCGCCCCGGCAGCCCGGCGAGCTGGCTGTGCGTGCAGCCAATGCCTCGTCGCAATTGGCCGTGCTCGAGGCCGACCCCCCGCTGTTGGCGCCGGCCCAGCCCGCCTGCCAGCAGACGTTGATGGGCCATGTCTTTGCCTACAGCTACGGCGATCCTTTTGTTGGTATGCAGCGTTCCTTCGTACAAGCCTTATCAAACACTCGATTCGCTCTCCAATCCTTGCCGCCATGCGTGTCATTCCTGCTTCCGCCAACACTGATTGGCGATGTATCTGAGGCTTCGCCCTGGCATTTCCAGCAAATCCTTCCTGCTCCTTTGTCCCCGGCATCCTCCTCGCCCTTTCTTTCGTCCGCTGCATCGACCGGCATTATAGGCCGCCCCTCGTCCCGACCCGTTAACCGTCGGCAAGTCATGCAGGGCTAACCCGCAATCGTAGGCACGTACGTCCCGCCTGCATGCGACTTTAACCGGGTCACGTTCAATTTGACCGTCACGTCGCGCGGCCGGCAGTTTGACCGACTGGCTCTGATGTACTTCAACGACACCGAGATCTTCCGGACCTCAACTGCCGAGCCCACCCCCAACGGCATCGTGTGGACCTACATCAAGGACATGTCGGCTTTTGTGCCCCTGTTCCGAGAGCCTCAGAAGATCATCTTCGACCTGGGCAACCTGATCGATGACACGTACACCGGCTCGTTTAACACGACTCTGACCGCCTCATTCTATGCAGACCCTGAGTCGTCGTTCACGCCAGCAGACGTCGTCTTACCCGTTTCAGCCCGCAGATCCTCCACCGACAGCGCTAGCGCCTTCAACCTGCCGGCTGACAATGCAACCAACGCGCTATCTCTTCCGCGGAACGTCGAGCGCGCCATCTTCTCCGTCTCGGCCAACGGACAGTCGACCGAGGAGTTCTGGTGGGCCAACGTGCTGTCCTCTGATGTCTTGGCCTTTGGCTCCGTAACAACCCTGTACGGCTTCTCGCCTTGGCGCGAAGTCCAGCTTTACATTGATGGCGCCCTAGCAGGTGTCGTGTGGCCCTTTCCCATTATTTTCACTGGCGGTGTCGCTCCCGGCTTCTGGCGCCCGATCGTCGGTATCGACGCCTTCGATCTCAAAGAGGATCAAATCGACATTACTCCATGGCTGCCACTGCTTTGCGACGGTCTGGACCATTCCTTTGAAATCCGGGTGACCGGATTGAACGATACAGGCACTGGGGAGGCTACCCCCAGCGGAACCGTGGGTAGTTACTGGGTCGTAACGGGCAAGTTGTTTCTATGGCTGGCCAGTGATGCCTCCGCTGTTACGACGGGCACTGCACCCACAGTCATCGCACCGGCACCCAGCGTTATCGTCAGTTCTGTTTCGGGCGGCACGAGTGCCAACAGCACTAATGCAACCCTCGACTACGCCGTCACCATATCCCGTCGCTTCAGCGTTAGCAGCACAGTCGTGACTTCGGCGGGGGCGCGCAATGTGAGCTGGACGCAGACACTTGCCTTTTCCAACATTGGAAATTTCTCCGACGCGGGGAATGTCCAGATCACCAACCAGAAGACCACTGGCCTTGACCGAGCTGCGTTCGGTCAGGTGTTCAACACCTTTGAGCGCACCTACTCGTACCCTCTCTGGGCCTACACGGCCTATGCCGAGTCCGGCTCTGATTACTCCATCGACGCCGCCCTTGACCGCGGCAAGTACATTTCCGCCGTCGGCGTGTCGGCATTTCCGCTCGGACTCGAAGAATACGATACCAATGCGACGGGCACTATTCTTACGAATCGTCAAAACGGGACCGCGACGTACCTCTCCGTCTCCTCGCCGAGCTCGCAGAGCTTCAGCGCCGGGACGACGGAGCAGGACGTTGCCTTCTCGGCCGTGTCCGACACTCAGGGAGAGGATGAACAGTTGCTCTACCACAGACACATCGTCGCGAGCAACGGGACCGTTGTACGCGATGATGAGGAGTTGTACGGTGGTGGCGACAGCGTCACAACTGAAACTTTTTGGACAAAGCCGTTAGGCGTGCCGCAGGAGGTACTGGTGAATGGCTACGGTGCTAAGAGCATAACGGATCTGCTCGGAAGGGGGCCCCGGGCAGCCTCTCCCTCATCTTCATTGTCCTCTTTGGCGATGCCGGCGACGGAGCTGAAGAGGAAGGACCGGGGACAGGGAAATGACTCTATCCAAGGGTCTGGGATCCAGGGTCAAGGGTAGACGTGGGAGTTTTGGAGGTTGCATTGTAGGGCTCACGTGCATGGGTTGATGGGATGGCATGCTGGCGGGTGTTTAGGAGCGGATGATCGACGTGCGGTATTAACGGGGACACGGGCACCCAGAGTCTGCGATCCTTCCTCGAGGACGATGAAACAATACATTGGTCCGGTTGGAGGGTGAAGTGGGCAATTTGAGTGACGGTTGCAAGTTGCTGATTTCACTCTTGATTGCGGCGGGTCGACGTTATGCTTTCGTGGTTTCAACGTTTAAAGAGGCAGAGATTAGCCACTTCTTAACCCAACACCCCCGCCAAGAGGATGCCGACATGCTTCAACTTTTAGCTGTCTTCGTACGGTGCATTCAATTATCTCGTTTTTTCCATGGTGCCGTCGAAAACAATATAAGCGGCGAGGTTTAACCGATGTTCAGAGTGCCAGGTTTGAGCTTTGCTCTAACGTTCTCTATTCAACATTATACAGCGACTGTCTATGTCTTCGCCCCACAAGGAAGCCCAAGCCGACCTCTCCGAGTCAGGGAACGAATGGAGTAGTGGTGTAGAGGAGGGCAGAGCGGTGAGTATGTGAATGTCTTTGTCTACGCAATGAAAGCAGAAAGCATTGGTTGAATCAGAAAGAAAAAAAAGACAGCGGAAAGCAGAGAGCCGTCTACGCGTGACTATTCGTAAGAGAGAGAAGAAAAAAAAAGGTGTACCCGCCCGTGATGTTCGAACTCCACCGATGCTCTATATCTCAAGATGACTGAAAAGAAATGGAAAGCAAGAACTTTTCTTCCGCGGTACCCGCCCAGAAATCAAAACGCCTTGCTCGAACGCACCAAATACGGACTGGAGAGAAGGGTGTCTGCTTCGTCGCTTGCGCTGACGAATCGGCCCGGGCGACAAGGTGGAGAAGGATGATGCAAGCGGCGAATGACTTGCGTAGTCCGTCTTTGCACCGCGCGAACGCCACGGCATGCGGTGTTGTGCTTAGATCTTGGCGACGTGCATTTTCCGAAGCTCCCGCTCTTGAGCAAAAGCCCTCCTGCTCATCTCCAGAACCATCTCAAAGCCCTCGCGACCTCTTGCGGCGTTTTGTTGGAACCGTTCAACGGTAAACTGCTCGATGCCGTTCTTGACCTTCTGCCAACCGCCGCAGAGAGCAACAATCTGAGCATTCTGCTCAAAGGTTGTTTTGGCGTGGGGGGCGGACGCAGATGGCTTGTAGACGACGGTCTCGCGCACCGACAACAGGTCGGACCAAGTCATGTTGACGCTAGTCATGGTGACCTTCTTGCTCTTGGGGTCGACGTACGAGGTCTCGTAGACGTGCGACACCTCCTGGCCGCCGAGAAACGAAGCCAGCCACTTGGGGGCGGATTGCTTGCAAGTGATGAGGCGCTCGGTGCGAAGCTGGAATTGCGATTGTCAGCTCGGGTAACGGCAACGAGCATGGCGCAGGGGTCGAAAGAACTCACAATGCCGGTGGCAGGGTCGACGTGGCGCGCGAGGGTGTCGACGGCGATGACGTGCGGCGTCTTCTCGTTCCAGGGACAGTACTTCCGCCAGTTGTTGACGGAGACCTCGTCCCAGGAGTAGTTGAAGTCGTGGCTGTTGGAGCAGATCTTCATCGCGGCAGCGTTGGGGTGGCGACACAGCGGGGCCGGCGAGCGAGATTTTGGGCGACGGAGATGCAATCAGCGGGAGTCAGCGACAGTGGAGGCGCAGAGACGGCTGGCGGCGGCGCGGGCGAAGCGGAAATGGGGGTGGTGATGGCGCGAGGCAGGACTGAGGGAGCGTGGCGCGCAAGGGCGCAGCAGGAACGGAGAAGATGTTGGGGGAGAGAGGGTGGTCGCGTGGGGAGGAGCGGCGCGTGTGCGATAAAGGAACGCAGGTGCAGTCGCCGGCAAAAGGAAGAGATGGAGAAAGTCGGAAGCCGGGCCGTGCGTTTTTCTCTAGCGTCATGGCGAAGGGGAAGGAGCACGCCGCTGCTGATTGGCGAGCCCGCCGGCCGAGATCGCGTTGCCAGCCGGGCGGCGAATCACATGCCGCCCGTCGCAGCCTGCATCTCCGCCGCAAACCCTGCCGCTGCTCCGGTCCTGCGCCGTCTCTCCGCATCTCCGCCTCACAATACATCGGCTCGCCCTCACTGGGTCGCCGAGTTGAACGCCTTCTCCACCGCCCTCTCCTTCGCGCTGTACTCGCGCCCCCTCTCGCAGATGCCCGCCAGTCCAATCATCAGATCTACCTGCGTCCGACTCTGGAGACCGCTCCCGCATGAACCCGCATGCTAAATCCACGCCGTTTGCCACGCTGCCACTCGTCCAGATGTCGCCCTTGGCGCCGCTTCCCACAGTCTTCTCAAACCGCCGCGTATTCGCCCACTGCATTTGCGGATGAGCCGTTTGTAGCATCGGCAGCACCGCCAGGGGAGCCGTCGCGACGTGCCCCGCGCCCGATGCCGCCATTGGGAATATGCCGGTGCAGATGCTGAGTACAGTGGTGCCGCGCGCGATGGCCGAAGCAATGTATGCATCGATGGCTGGGCAGACCATGGCAACCGGTGGTAGGCCCGGGATTACCATAATGTCAAGTGGCGGTGCGTTCGTGAGCGAGTGCTGGAGGTGAGTCAACGGGCTTGTTCCGGCCGCCTAGCCGCCGCTACGGTTTTGAGAATGCGCTTATGGTAATGGCGATCTTACCGCTGGCGATCGGCTGGGAGTCGCCCTGTCCCCGCTCGTGGATGTAGTAGATGTCCATCGGCACGGCCTGACCTTGCAGATGGGCGACAGCGGGCCCCAGAGCTGCCAGGTATTCGGGGGTAATCATGGCTTAGATGTCGGTGAACGAGGCTCCTTCGCCGGCGAGAAGAACGCCGATTTTGAGAGCTGTCTTGGCCGGCATGGTGCGCTACGCCTCTTGTATTGTTCCCGTTGTGATGATCAATAATAGGAAGACGAGGCGACCTCGATCGATGGAATGATGAGTATTGCCGCACGTCTTGGCGGGCCCTGGGGCGGCTTTATACGCTTCTTCAACCGTGGTTCCCATCGTAAGCGCTGGCATGATCAGACCCGTGCTTTTGCATGTAACAGTGGCACCGTTGCGGGCCTTGCCGATACGCGACTCCGCTCCACTGTTGCGTTCCGGGGGTGGGGTCGTTGGCGGGCTAATCAAAATTCCTTCTCCGGCTTGTCATACCCACCGCATGTTCCGAGTGCTAGACAGAGATGAGGTGCGTTGCGAACCATGGTCGAACGGATTTCGAGGCCTCTGAAATAGCGGTGGCTGAGTCTGTCAACAATGCCAAACCAAGTGGACGTGGCTAACGAAGCAGTGGAGATGTCTGTTCTACACAGCACCAAAGACCTGGCTCAGGTTGCCGTGCATGGAGCTTGTTGAGGTCTTGCAAACCCCAGTAGCACGCTTTCTTGTTTCTTGGGCAGGGCGCCCGTTACTCCGCCATCCTTGTACCTCGAATGGCGTGAGTTTCGGCCCACATTTTCTCCAGGTTGGTTTGGCGAGTAAGTTTTGACGGCCTGGGTACAGGGTTGGCACAATTCACGCATCGGTGACTGCTAGCAACTGGAAACCCTGCGTAGCCGGTTGCTAAATTGGATCAAAACAGCTGGTGCGATAACCCCAGCTTCAAGAGCGCCGATATCTGGCATAGTGCTCGATGACAAAAGGAAATGCTGCGGCTGAAAAGCTCATTGGAATGTTGCATGAAACCGCTTGTCGACTTGTTGTCTATAGCTGGAACCAAGTACTAGGTGTGTGAGCGGAATTCATGTCCAAGGAAGTAGACCAACAGGTGGGGAGCGATCCCTCCTCAAAACACACATTTGTGCCAGTCCCACATGAAAAAAGGGAGAACAGAAGACGCTCGTCCAAGGTCAATGTCGCAGCAGGGAAAAGGAAGAAAAAATCACACTGGCGCTTGATGACTCCTGGTGCTTTGGTCTATCGTAATAGTTACTGTGGCCGCTTCCGTTGTCTCCGTCATACCTTGGTTACTCTAAACCGTTGTTCCGAGGGTTTGTCTCTATCCAAAGTCATAGCTCGAAGCTTTTACGAAGATGTTGCTGGCAGCGACATCAAAAAGACCAGGTCCTGCGTTTTGAATTAACGTATTTGAACGTAACACGTTATAATTGAAGCAAATGAAAAAGTCCTTTTGATTCAACAAAGACCACCGCGGCACCGTGGTTGCTCCCTAGTCTATATGTGTGTACTCAACAAAGCCATGAAATGGACCGCCGATGCCTGAACACCTCATATTCTGCCAGGCGTACCATATGGGGTTTACTGGTATCGGTGGCGAAAAATGGGGGTGGAGACAAAGGGAAGAAGCGAATGGAAGGGAAAAAAGTAAAACAAGCCTGGACGACATCCAGACGATCTTCGGCCTCAGTCCGTTCGTTTGCCCCTCAAAGTCTTCCGCCTCTCAGGTCCGCGGGTCGGTGGCTTGGCAACAATAGGGAAGAATACGGGAACCGATTTTGTGCAACAATGGAAGGAAAATGTAGGAAAAAGAACAGTAGAGTTATTCCCGGGTCCGTCGCTAATAGTACTATAGTTTGACTCCAAGCTGCGCCATCGTACAAGGTATTGAGCAAGCAGAGAAAAAGATGCAAGGAAAAGCGCATAGTTCCTCCCTTTATTAGACAATAAGTCGGAATAGCGGCTCCCTGACTACATCTAGAGGAGGCAAGCAGAAGAGATGAAAGGAACACAAGCACCGCAGATGGCTCCTCCGGCGGCTGTACAGATGCGTCTATATTCCCAATGATCTCTAGGCTGATAGCCGCGTACGCAGGGGTATACAAGCCAAATGCGGACGTACAGATGGTGCGAGAGTCGTGTCATCATCATGAACAGCAACGACCCAGGTTGTCAGAGGCTAACCGTGCGACGACAGCAGGAATTTTGCAGGGAAGGAACATGTTTAAGATCAAAGGGTGTGTTGAGGAGTTTTTCTTTTTGCAGGTAGGTCGTCCCACGAAAGAAGTCGTTATCGATTGAGTTTGTTGGCTGGTTGCTGCTCGCGCTCTGCCGCGGACCGTGCCGCGCTTATTGCTTTAGGGGCGATGTGCCATTATCGAAAAAAGCCAAAGGAAAACCAAAACCTCGCCCGCTCACGTGTCCGCCAGGGAAGGCCCTACGTGTGAAGCTGGCGGACCCTACGAGCTGGGCTTCACCTGCGCGGGACTGTTGGTGTCGCGCAGATCCCAACTTGGCTTGAGGGAAGTCATCATATCATCCTGGGTACCGACCAAGCCCCTTTCAATGCGACTGACGCGGTAGGCACCGGCGCGAACAGCATTAAGCTGAGCTGCCGAGATGCCACTGCCACCGCTGCGGACGGAAGCGGCATCGCTGCCACTGTCAACGCCCTTGAAGCGAGGCGGTGCAATGAAGTCCAGAGAAGTAAAGGTGCCTGATTTCCTGAGAGCGTGCCTAAACAGAAAGTCAGTTTCTCGACCCAAGCGTGAAAGGTATGCGTGGGAGAACTTACGGGCTGGGGATGACAGCGAGCTCGTCGAAAGCTGTCATGAGCGGCGTGTGCGGACGAACGCTGGGGGAGTACGGCCGATCAACTCCCAACGGGCTGTCAGGACGGCGGCCGGCCTGCATGTCTCGGAAGGTTGGCGGAGGCGCGAAGTCAATCGGGTTGAAGATGTGCGCGTCGTCCTTCAAAGCTGCGGGCGTGGGAAGCGACGAAAGGTTGGACGGCGGCGGCAGCGGCTTCTTGGGAGGACCACGGAAGCTCATGGCAGAATTGCCGCGGGGCATGGACAGTGGCGTTCCGCTGCGGGCAGAACCAGGGCTCATGGGACGTCCACCGCTCATCGAACCGCCTGGAGGCCCGTGGCCGCGGAAGCGTGGAGGAGCACGAGGAGGCGGCGTCATGGCACGGCGGGTAAGGGGCTCAGCGAAAGGTTGGCCACCGACGACGAAGTGACCCTTCTCGGGATCGAAGATGGTACCCTCCATGTATTCTTGGCTATAGTCCTCTTGAGGCTCACCGTAACGGCCAGCGGGGTCGGGCTTCGAGTCGTCAAAGTACTCCTTGTAGAAAGACCGGATCCTGTTTGCCCGTTCTTCAGGGTTTTCGGTGGGATCTTCTGACGGCAGAGGACGCAGGCTCATCGAAATGCGGTTTGGCTTAGGAGCCTGGGTGGCCAGACCCTGCGGCGGCGTGGACGGGACTCCGGAAACGGACATGCGGTTGGCCATCTTGCCTTCCAGGCCAGGCGAGGGAGGAGTGATCTTGAAACCATCACCGTAATCACTTGACTTGCTCATGATACTGTCAGTGTGAGGGTTGTGAACCGAAGCAATCATGGACTCGAGCCTCAGAGGGTTGGGCTTGCGCGGGGTAACCTGGGGCTCGGGGTCATGATGTTCAGAGATTTGCGGCAGACTAGGCTCCTGGACGGAAGTGCGCTTCGAATCGGCATTCAGCGAACGGCGCTTCTCGTTACCGTTAAGGACGTCGCGAGTGAGATCGGGAGTGTCGGCATCAGAAGAAATAGGCGAAGCAGCATTGGGGCTGGGCGGAGGCTTGACGTGGCTAGGTTCGGGAAACTGAATCTCAGGAATGGTCCTATCCTCGGGGGACATGGGCGAAGATCGGGACATCCTCTGGGCGTTCTTGAGCAGACCCATGCGATCGGTGCCGACGCTGGACTTGCTGTAGGTGGACATGCCATCGTTGAACTTGGAAGCCGAACGCAGCGACATGGTGTCGTCCTTGACGAAGGTAACGGGACGGTAGGGGTCGTGGTTGTCGCTGATACGCGACATGGAGTGGAACGATTCCCTGGAGTCTTGGACACCACCAGGCATTAGGTACGGGCTGCTCTCCATATCCATCGACATGCCGCGGCCACCTTTACGTATTTCCTTCTCAGCATCCACAATGGACATTTCCGGGGCCTTGCCACTTGCGGCCTTGGGCGGCTCGTCCAGACCAAAGTCGAGAGACTTGTGCTTGTCATTGAGGTCCTCGAGAGCCTGTTTCTTCATGTGCCTGCGGTGAAGGAACACAAGCACAAGGATGGCAATGGCGATAGGGACGCTGCAATGGGTCAGCAAGCAGCGCAAAGCAGAATGGCTGAAGAGAGGCAGGGCTCACATGGCAGCGAGAATGATGGCAGTGCTGCTGTCGGTGGGCTTCTGGCACGTGTCGGACTCGCGACTGGAGCTGCATGAGTCGGAACGGGGAGCAAGAGCAGGGCTGGCGTCTCTCTCATGCAGCGTCTTGGGGGAGCCGTGGACCTCCTTCTCGGCAGGGATCAAGACGCCGAGGTCCAGGTGGGCGACATGGTCTGCGACAGCAGCGGCTTTTCGCGCATGGTGGAAAGCGAGGTGCGAGGCGTGGTTGTTGCGGGTCATGATGGGGCGGCGAGTGTGCTCGTCATGCGCCAATGAATACGGCTCCGCGGTGGGCTTGGGGCGGGGGGTTGGATCCGGGGAAGTTGAGGTTGACGAGGTCGGCCGGATTGATTACGAATTAACAGCGTAAGATCGTGGAAGCGGTCGTGAATTGAGACCCGACTTGGCTGTGCAGGACAAAGAGCGACTGTAGGACAGTGGATTTGGCCCTTGCAAAAGAGTGACTTGGGTAAGGTGGGATAAAGAACGAGGGGGGTGGAGGAGGAGAGGAGGCGGAGGGGGCGAGAGAGCGAGTGAGGCCGCCGAGAGAGCAGTCGGAGGTGAAGAGGAGAGCGAGCGGGCGCGGGCTGCAGGTATGGCTGTTGCTCGCATCTGGCGCCGGGGGATGGCCGGGGGCTGATTGGTGCTGGCGATAGCGCCGGCCGCGAATTAGGAGACGAGGCGCATCAAGCTCAGTGCGCGGTGCCTGGCTAGCCCGCTTTAGGAGGGCGTGCGCAGGGGATGCCATCCGTCAGATGCCATCCGCAGCCAGGCCGTTGACGCGCCATTTCGGCCGCCGCGAGTCGTCGTCAGAGAGCGCCGCGGCACCAGGCCGTATCGCGCGCCCGGGCAGCAGCCTTCGAGAAGCCTCGCCCTCGCGTCGCCCGCACCAGCTCCGCGTGCGCGCGCATTCCATTCCTGATTCCTGGGAGCGCTGCTCGTGCGACGCCCGCCAGCCGCCGCGGCGCTGGCGCTCAGGGGCGGCTGCGTGCAGGCGGCCCGCCCGCCGCCGCAGCGCCTGCAGCCAGCAGCGCGACAGAGCCTTACCGACGACGGCACCGCGCCCGGCTGGGCTCAGGCTGCACCCCACCGGCGTTGCGTTTGCTCGTGGAGCTGTTTCGACGACGACACTGGCAGCCTGCTGGCCCGCTCCGGCGCAGCTGCACTGGCACTGGCGCTTTTCGAATGCGGGCGCACGTCCGCTCGCAATTTCGCCAGGCCCCATGAGTCGCCGGCCTCGACATGCAGATACAATACCGCATCCGCATCTTCCCTGCCGCCTCTGCGCTGGCCGCCCCGCCGGCGTCATGCACCGCGAGACCGTCTGCGCCAAAGCTGCCAAAGCTGCTGTGCCGGCCGCTGAGAAGCCGTCGCGATATCTTGCGCCTGCCCCCTGCTCCGCCAATCACTCGCACACTGGCCAAGGGGGATCAGCCGTGCATGATGATCTCGCTGCCGTCTCAGGCAGATGCGCTTGGCCGAGGCCAGGCCCGCCTGCCGATATTAACCAATTCGCTCCGGAGGCGGGCAATTTCGCCCTGCACCGCCTGTGCCTCAGTAGGTAGGTATTGTCTGCATCCCGATCGCCAGCTACCAAGGGGACCTGCTGCTCCCGTTGTGCCGGCCCGGCTGAGACTCGCAGACGGCCTTCCCAACGCTCTCCGCACCTCCGCGTCCGGCTCTGTGGGCTTTGCCGGCAAGAAAGCGCCGAGCTGCTTCACATGAATGGAGTGGGGAGACCTCCCGCTTGCGCTCATCAGCCGATGGCGAGCGGTCTGTTTCGCAGAGCATGATGAAGCAGCGCCACAGCCCGGCTGTGGCACTCGGGTGTGGCCGAGCCTGGGCCGGCCAACCCAAGGCTGTGATTAGCTGGGGCTTCGTGTACATACTACATACTACCCGCGTCCCCCCTTGCGCATCTGCAGGAACTGTCGGGTGTAGCATGTTGCCGGTAGAACACCCCGCCGCGGGGCACTACCTTCAGCCTGGTAAGCCCGTCTTCTGACACAAGAATCTTCTGTTTCCTCTGCACCAACAACCGGTTCCCTGTCCTCCAGGTGGACGCCGCATTCCCCCCCCCCCCCCCCCCCCCGGGGGGGCCCCGGCCCCCCCTTTTTCCCCCAAAAAAAAACGGGGGCCCCCCGAGCGAAGAAACGGGGGGAAAAAAGGGGGGGGAAGGGGGGGGAGAAAAGGGGCCACCAC